>JADRCC010429742.1:3927-25637 GCA_019843855.1 Hylomyscus alleni
GATATAGATATAGATATAGATATAGATATAGATATAGATATAGATATTAGGTTATATATATATATATATCACCATAACATATATATAGCATTATAATCAATTATCAATACCCAGAAATTAAGCATAATCGGATGTGATGATATATTGACTTCATTGGGACATTTCTATATATTTAAAATGTGCCACTATAAAAAAAAACTTATATCCAATTAATTTGCTATCTCAATAGATTGAATTCCTAGATTAAAAAAAATACTTATACCCAATTAATTTGCTATCTCAATAGATTGAATTCCTAGAAAAAGTTCAAGACATCTAATGTCTATAGGAGCCCTGTAGTCCTTCCCCGCCAAGCACCTTCTTCAGCTCTCTCAGCCTTCTCCCTGGGTTTCTTCCATGGAGAGCCACTGCAGGCATCAGTCTCTATAGAAACACACACAGGAAGAAACTTAGACATCACATGCTCCAAATGTGTAAAAGTGGGTTTGCTATGTGAACTAGATAGCAATGAATGGCAAGTGAATGAAGAATAGATCTCTGAGTAGTTTTGACTCTTTGAATTAGCCACACTATACTTTGCTTTTCAGAGTCAACTTTCCAAAACAGTTATAGCCCAACCCTTCATACAGGTACTTCCTTTGTACCGTCGATCCCCACGACTCCAAGAAGCCCTGTGTGTACCGATTACCTGTGAGTCACCAGACCAGAGTTCTCTCTGCATCCCTCCATGACTGAGCATGTCTTCTTTCTGGAAAAAATCTCTACTTATTTGGTGCCTGGGCACGCTGCCATCCTGTTCAACTTCTAACTGCTCCTGCTTTTCCTCTCCTTCCTTTGGCAACCCCCAAGAGCCAGCTAGTCCCTGAAGGACAGCACTTTGCCCTCTCTTCCCCTCTGTTCCCACTCACCCTTGGCTATTTCAGCCATGTGTAAGGTTTCACGTGCCTTGATTTCCACCCACAACTCCCAAACCTCCTCTGCCTCTCCCTCCAGCTTCTAGCAAGAAAAGTTCCCATACTTGTTTTCCACAAGCCTTCTGGATGTCATGTCAACACCTCCAATGCAAAACTCCTACCACAATAAATCTCCCTGCAGCACTTCCTTCCTGAGGTGACATGGTCTCCTTCCTGATTAAATTCAGTCGTCACTAAAACTAAGTTATGAGGTGGGGCCCTTATGGGGTAAGCAAGGGGGCATCTCCTTTATAGACTAAGGTCAATATATCAGGAATGATACTTACAAATGGGGTGTTTTGATTACAACTCTGCTCATGTCTTGTTGCCTAGTAACACCTTCTACACAGCAAGAAGGTCCATACCAGATGCCAGTACCTTGATCATAAACTCCCCAGCCTTTAGAACTATAAGAAATCTATTTCCTTTCCTTAGTAATGACGGGACATTACAGCAGCACCAAGTGGATGGAGGTGTCCAATGGTTTTGGTTTCTGAACTTCTCAATTATGCCAAATCAAAACCCTACTATCATCTTTCATTCCACCTCCTCTCTTCTTCTCTAAAATTCAAGTGGCTCCTCGATCTCATTTGTTTCAACTCCTTCAGCTTTTCCCCTTCTCAGTCTTTGTGGACCTTTCCAGCACATTCCAGGCACTCCTCACTCCTCCCCGTGGACTCCTCATTTATCTGCCTTCTTCAATTCATTGGGCAGAAAGGAACATTGCAAAAGAGACTGGGTTTTTATCATTATGCACCCATGGTCTAGTACGATTCTTCCCAGGGCAAAGGAGATAACATGAGGGATAACTTACTGCTTCTACGTCAGGGCTATGCCTATAATAGAATGATTAGTGCTGTGCCTGCTGGCTCCTGCAGCATCTGAAACCTCACTCAGGCCTGAAACTCCAGTGCTTGTTTTCGAAGGTCATCTCATACCTGAAAGTATTCTGCCCAGAGAGAAGCAAGAGCACATGACCCTCCATGCCCCTGGAGTCAAAAAGAAATGAACAAAAAATAAAGCCAAAACCCAGTAAACAATTATGTTGAGCCCTGTCTGAGTATTTCCCACCTATTACCGGCATCTCTGCCTTTAGTGGGGCTCCCAGTGAAATCGCTTTGCATTGCTTTAGAGATTATCTTTCCCTCTGACCACTCAGATTGTCACATGACAGACCCGTTGTTAGGGTTTCTCCAAAACAAACCCATTCACAGAAAGGATTGTAGGAGGAGCAGATGGGGATGGCATTGGGGACAGTAGTACAGCTCGGCTCAGCTCAAAGTTAAAAGGAAAGAACATCCTTGAGGTCTTTGGTCTTCACTGAACCTTGGAGACACCATAAGGCTATGAACCAAGTGTCAGGAGGACTGAGTAATAGCCCACATCACTTCCTTCTCCTTCTGTGACTTTGAGCAGGTCGCCTGACTTTCATAAGCCTTGATTCTCCTCATTTAACGTAGGGGTTGTGTTAGATGACCAGGAAGGCATCTCCTAATACGGCACCTATCCAATATACTCAAACTCTGCATGAATCAGGTAGAAGTTATGATGCTACTCAAACCTCCAAAGCCTCTCAGCTTGTATAGTAACACAGATCTCTCCAGAAGAAATGCCTTCTGTGTGTGCACGCTCCTCCAGCCTGCCACAGGCTCCTCCCACTACCTATTTGTCATGTGAAACATGCAATCTCATGAGTAATGGACAAGTGAATGGGTGGCTAAAAGAATCACACATTGGTTTTTCAATGACTATCTTCAGGAACGGCAAGACATTTCTGCTCTTCCTATTCTCCAGAAGCCCTGGTAGGAGGAAGGAGGGATGGGAGAAGAGGTGGCAAGAAGAATGTTTATGAGCTCAGAAGAGGGGGAAAACTGAATGCTGGCAAATTCTCATAACATCTGCATGGCTATTAGTTGACTCTCCAGCAGTGAGAAAAACACTTAACCTTTCCAAATGCTTTATACATAACTATGCATTATACATAGTGCTGAAACTTTTTTGAAGGTAGGGAAAATGCTACCATATTCATTTTACCAGTGAGAAAGTGTGTTCAGAGATGCTGACCAACATATGCAAGGCCACAGAGCCACCTAATGTCTAGGACAAGACTAGATTCTGTGTCTCTTGCTCTCTGCTTCCCACTAACTAAAAGAATTCCAGGTTTTCCCATCAGAAGACCTGAATGTACCATTCATTACACTGACAAGCATAGGATCTCCTTGGGTCTTGTCCCATTTGACCAAAAGCAACTTGAGGGAGAAAGGGTTTGTTTTATTTATCTTACAGTTTGTAGTCCATCATCCAGAGAAGTCAGAATAGAAACTCAAGACAGGATCCTGGGAAGAAGAGCTAGTGCAAAGACCATGGAGGATTTCTGCTTACAGGATTAGTCTTTGGAGCTCATTCAGCTTGCTTTATTACAGCATGCAAGATTACCAGACCAAGAGCGGCATCCTCCACAGTGACCGGAGCCCACCCACATTATCAACTAAGAAAATGCACCACAGGCCTACCCAGAGGACAATCTGGTGGTGGCATCTTCTCAATTGAGCTTCTCCCTTCTCAAAGGACTTTAGCCTGTGTCAAGTTAACACAAAACCAGCCACACCAGCCTCTTGTGTGAGATGGCTCAGTCATTAAAGACACCTGCTTTAGAACCTAGGAATCTGAGTGTGATCTTTGATACTCACACAGTGGAAGGAAAGGATGACTCCAAAGGATGTGTACACACACACACTGAATAAATAAATAAATAAATAAATAAATAAATAAATAAATAACACACACACTGAATGAATGAATGAATAAATAAATAAATAACACATACTGAATGAATAAATAAATAAATAACACACACACACTGAATGAATGAATGAAAAATAAATAAATAAATACAGACCTACCTCACAGTTTCCTTGGGAAACTGAAGCACACAATGCCTACCACAGAGCAGTACATTCATCCTGCATTTGACTACACCTAAGTATGAGCAGATTGTTCAAAGACATAAACTATATATTTCATTTTACACCCTGGAGTCAGAGCCCTCTACATATAGAAATTCCCTTTCCATTTTATTAATTAACCAAAAGCAAAGTTGGTTACCTTAGAACTCATCAACCCAGAAACTACGACATCTTTGGAGGCCAGACAGGAGTCCCACATTTTCGCAGCACCAGGTATATTGTCTGGAACTGCACAGAAGCTCAAAGCTTTTGTTTCTTGTTGGGGAGTGACAAGAAGCAAGAGAGAAGGGGGGGCAGAGAAAGGAAAGAGAAGAGGGAGGAGAAGAAAGGGAAGGAAGAGAAACAGAACTAGTAAATATTGAACAGTGGCTGAAAATCAAAGAGAGGAATAGAGGTGTGGCTATTAGTGTGAGAATCATTTGGTTGTGTTTCTTAGCAAAATAAGAAAGTAAATACTTAGGATGAGAGAGTAAGATCTCAGCCCCAAACTGCAAGGAGTCATGAATACTGCAAGAGAGGCCTGGAGAGTGGAGGAAAACAGGGGAACACAGCCTCTAGCTCGCTTCTCTGACCATGACCTGCAATGGAAGGACTCAAGTTCATCTGTGGAGGCAAAGGTCACGTTTCGACTTCAAAAAGCAGCTAGAATGATCCAGCACCAGTGGGCCACAGGCTCCTTCAGTCAAGTGACCTTGGCTGCTGGTTTCCATGGTAACAGTGCACATCCCAAACTGTTCCTTCCTGTGTGGGAGGCAACATTTCAGAGAGAGGGGAAGGCAGGATTTAACACTGGTTTTTCTCTATTCTGACCCTTCTCCTCTGGCAAACTGTGTCCTCCTTCTGAGTATTGCAGTCTCCTGAGAAAAGTATCCCCAGAAGAGGATGTTTCTGTGACACTATTTGCAGATGCGTGCCCAGGACGAGTTTAAAGGAAGATGGAAGCTGTGTTGGCTTTGGTTTCACACGGTGCTGGGTGTTGCTCAGCGCTCACTACTCCTTTCATGATCAGCTTCCCAGAGTGCAGGACCAATGTGTTCTCTTCATGTGGAGAGAGAGAAGTCGGAGAGGTTGCAGTGCTTCCCCAGTGCTCCAGAGCATGCAGTAGCAGAGTTAGGCTAGGAAGCAAACAGGACAAAGCTAGGCATCTAGCAGCCTTGACACAGGATAGTCCAGCCTTAGCCTGAGCCACTGCCCCCTACCTCCCTGCGACTGGTTGAATGTCGGTCCCAGTCCTAGCCTCTGCCTCCACGCTATATCCTGCCATTTTCTTCAGCAGCTTTTGTTCTGTTCTTTAGGATACAGAACCAAAGTATACTATGTTTAAAAATGGAGTTTAAGTTGCATTATAAGATCGATATTCTGCTCATGCTCCAACATCTCGGGTTAGAGTAGCATTTTACAGGATGATAGGTAGCCGTTCTTCAGTTGAGCCATGGATGAGCAGGTCTTACCACAAACTCCAAATGCATTCTGGGGTCCATTTTCCAACCAGGATCTCAAGCCAAAAGCACTCAACCCTTGGCTCAACTTCAGCCCTTCCCGGTAATTCTGATCCCATGATTCCATCGCTGAAAGCAATCTCTTCCCCTGCAGGATCCCTGTGTGGTTCTGACGTACAAAGGTGTAATTAGAACAGCATGGAGCCAGCAGGACGATCCATTTACCTCATCCTGCACCCTTCACGTGCTTTTGAAATATGTTTCTAATATCTGAGGTGCACAGGGCCAAATTCCCTTCGCAGCCTTTCACATGCATGAGTAAATCCACACAGACTAAACCCCTTGGGCCCTAGGTTCTGCTTAGAAGTTCTATTTTTTTTTTCTTTTAAAGAAAACAAATATTCCATTAAAACGACACAGTGTACTCTGCATATTTTTAGGACAATTAGAGTTTAGAATTCCCTCTTCTTCTTCCGCCCATGGCAACCAAAAGGTTTTCTTAACTATTTCCTTACCAAGAATGACAAGAAGCTGGGGTAAAGGGTTTCCCCTTCTTTATCATAAGCTTTCTGTGTTGTTTGTCAGTGTTAATGGCTGGTAAATCAAGGGCCTTGCTCTCTTATTCCAGAAGGTTGCAGTCTCCTCTGTTCCATCACTAAGTCGATCCTTTTTAGGTAACTGTTTGCAAACCTATGGAAACATTTACTTGAAATAGAAGTGGGGGGAAAAAAGGAAGCTCACAAGAAACAGACACACATAAAAGCAAGGGGTTTTTTTCCCCCCTTGTCTGCTTGGTTTGAAAATGGATCACAGGTTTTGGCCATTTTTCTTTAGCGCTTCTGACTGTGCAAATAAACTTATAAAGGAGAGGCTGCCCAGGCCCCCGGGCTGCCCATGTTTCAGCCTTTGAGACAGAGACACAGCAAGAAGTCTAAGAGAGAGAGAGAGAGAGAGAGAGAGAGAGACCTAGAAATTATTCTTAGAAGGTGGTGGCTGAAACAGAACTCCAGCTGTGGACCTTTGATTGTGTTCATAAAGTCTGTTCTGTTGTTCATATGACACCACCCTGCCCATTAAGCCCGGACTGCTGGGGCCACACATGTGGATGATGTTTGCCAAGTCAGCGTGCAAATCAAATGTTTTCTTGCAACCAAATTTGGAGAGACATCTTAGCGGCACCGGCCAAGCCACTTGCATTCAAGTCCAAAAGCTCCCGGGCCTTTGCAGAAGAAGGTGATGTAAGAGCATCCTCAGCCTGTTTTCCAGTCTCAACAAAGTGAATCAAAGGATGGAAAAGACACCACACACTCACCCTATAGCAAAAGATGTACCTTGACGGAAGTCTGACCCCAGATACGAGTAGAATCCAGTGGTAGCTTGCAACAACTTAGAAACTAGAGATCGCACAAAGGTTGATCGCACAAAGAAGTGTGGCTTCTCAGCAAAAAATGTGTTTATTTAAATTAAAAAATACCGTGAAAATTACAAACCATTAAATACAACAGACAATTGTCTACAACTCAATGTATTGGAAGGAAGTATATACATCACTTTGTAACAGGCGCAGACAGACTTGCACCAAACCAAGATTAAGCAATGGAAAATGTGACAACGCACATGTCTGTCGCAGTAAAGTTTCAGAATTCAAGTGATTCCAGGCAAGAGGCCAAACTTAACTTGGCTTCTTTCAACTTAAACGGCCCCCTTTGGAGTTGATCCACACACTCAATCTTAAAGAGAACAGAGGGCCCCTTTCCGCCTCCAACATAAATTACCTCTCTATCTCTGTGTCAAAACTGATTGAAAAACCAGCTCCTTATACTGTTAACCCCTCATGGGGACATTAGTAACTGCTCTGTCTCCAATCCAGGGAGAGTTCAGGTAAATAAAAATTAAGAAGGTTTTGCAACTAGAGGCGAACTTGACCTTTGGGGGGGATTTCTGCTTCGTCTGGTCTTCAAGGAGCACAAGAGCCTGCCGCAAGGCTCTGGAGTAGTACAGATTTCTCTCTCCCTCAGCTGGGTGTGCTAACATCCCCCCACCCTCAGAACTCTGCAGAGGAAACTATGCTGCCTGCTTCTTCAGTCCCATCCTGGGAAAGCTACAGTAAGCATGGCTGATGATCAGCCTCGAATTCCCCAGTTACACATATCCAAAGTCTCCAACTGTGCCTTTAAGTCAACACATCTTTCTCCAGACTAAGCGGCCAAAGGGGAAATACTTGCCTCAAACTTCCTCACACCAGGCCGTGGAGGATTTATCACACAGTACAAAGTCTAAAGATGTCCTCCCAGCCCCCTGGGGCTGCACAGCCTCAGGAGCCTCATGAAGGCAATGAGTCTTAGGATGACATGCCCAGGAGCTCACGATAAATGAGCGGCAAAGCTCAGCCCAGGAAGCATAGTGCTTGAACCCCAGCTCTGTACGATCCCGCCTAAGTATGCCCTTCCAGGGTTCAGCTACGTGACAAAACCCCATATTATGAGGCCCACATGTGTCCTCTCTGGCCTCAGAAAACTAGGCTGGGAAAAAGAGCTATAGCAGAGCTGTCAATGATGTGGCCTTGTGTAACCCCACCATTACCCAATCTGTAAAGGTCAGGGAGGACCACCATGAACAGACATCCTGAATGCAGGCTTGGTTATGAGGAAGCTCACTGGCAAAGAAAGCCTTGCTCGCCTACAATGCTGTACAGAGTTCAAGCTCACAGGTGAGACAAAAGCTCAGACGAGGTCATAGCTTATACTCCCGGCTAATTCAGACATATGTACAAATTACCTTCTCTCTTTGTATTGTGCCAACAACCTAGGTTCTGTCTTCAGCTTTCTCCCCCCTCCAAACGAAATATTTAACTGTCTGTGACCCAGTGCCACAGGCACACATCAGAGATACTTACACCAATCAGATCTAGAAGAACAAAGGTCTAGGAAAATTAGCAAATCAAAACTAGTCCTTCAGCCTGCCTTGGGCAGTTGTCAGCCCTGGGCACAGACCGATGCTGCAGAAGGTACCCAGGGCCTCCAGTGAAAAAAAACAACACATCATCCAGCCAGATGCTGAACAGAGACCCCCATCACCCAAGCCCCAGAGTAAATGGCCGTGCAGTATGTCTCTGGGACTTTTTCAGGGACGAGTCCCAAACCACAGGAAACCTCGAGGACTCCAGCTGAGCCTTGACACTCCCTTCCCCATTTGGGGGCTTGCCCTCAGTCTGTTCAGGGCGGCAGCTGCAGAGCAAAAGTGAAACCAGGCACTTGGCAAATGTCTTTCCTCTGTCAAGTGTAGCTTACGGCACTACCTCCAGAGGCTTGGGGGGGTGCTAGGAATTCTGATGGATGTTTTCTGAAGATCCTTCACTGCTCTCATTGAGAGGCGTCTCGGAGGTCTCCTCAAGCTCATCATCAGCCCCTTCCTCCTGGATGGTGAGGTGCACATCAGGAGAGGAGGACTCGGAGCTCACACTGTCCCCTTCCATAGAGCAAAGGGTGCAGGACAGCGCAGGCGCCACACTCTCCTGCAGCATATTCAGCATCATGGGCACCTGCCCTGACCTGAGGCCGGACATCATAGGTAGCGGCTTCATAGCCTCCCCCCACAGCCTCTCCTCATCTTTGTACAGCAGCAGGAGGCTGGACTTCTTCTCCCGCCTCTTGGATTTCATGTAGCCCAGCATGATTCCAATCAAGAAAATGCCATAGAAGGACATAACGACCAAAATATAGAAGTATTCATTGCCGTTACCACCGCTGTTACTAGGCACATGGGACTCGAGCGGGTTGCTGGAGGCGGCAGCGCTGGGGTATGTGCTGTTCGGAGGCTCCATCCTCAGCATTGAATTGCTGATCGCACAGCCGGGATCTGGAGAGAAAGCCACAAGTTAGACCTTCCACCTGGATCCACAGGACAGGCAGAAGGCAAGCCCATGGCTCGGGAAATTGCAATAGACCAAAATAGGTGATTCAGGACAGGAATGAGAGAAAGAGCCGAATGGAAGGCATCTCGCCAAGCAGTTAACGGGTTAGCTCAGCGAGCTTGGAGCGAGTAGGAGAAATTAGGGGAGGGAAAGAAGGAAAGACGAGAAAAACTTTCACCAGATAGAAAAATCGGTGATAGGCAGACAGATGATAGATAGATAGATAGATAGATAGATAGATAGATAGATAGATAGATTATACACTTTAGTTACATTTCAGAAAATAACCATGCATTAGTTCTATACTTTAAACATTATATACTATATTAGGATTCATGGGGGGGAAAACATCTTAAAATTTGAAAGGCATGCTTTAGCTGGCAGGGCAGAAGCAAATTTTACATTTTGTTTCAAAAGCTTCTACTTTCAAAGCAAAGTTTCTTTATAAAACAAACAAGCAAAACAAAACAAAAGGAAAACCAAGAAAACTTTCTCTATTAATAGAACTATCCCCCCTTGCATGGCTCCGAGGAGAAGGAGTCTAGCTAACTTACCAAAGGCTGAGAGTTTGTCCCAAGTGTGGTCCTCCTAAACGGGCTGGATCTGAGGACGTTTCTCCTCTGTGTCAGCCTCAGCGCTCTGATAGCCCCGCTGCTGTCCTTCGGATATATAGTCAAGAAATGCATCGTCACGTGTTCCGGGAGGAAAATTTACAACAGAGGTTGACTGTGGCGGGGCAAGCAGCAAACTCAAAGCGCTGCACTTCAACTCCCTGAACTTTGCAGCTGTGAAGAGAAAAGGAGGGGGGAGTAGAAACTCCCTGTCCAGACTGCCCCAGCTCGAAGCAAGAGGCTTTACCAAGAGGCCAAAATCAACGTGTGAAAAGGAGAGCAAAAAAAAAGGGGGGGCTGTATTTGAACTGATACCCCAAAGTCCACTCTCCCTGACAAGGAGTTTAGGTTTCATTTCCCTCGTGGGAAGTAACTGATTGATAGGTTACCAATAGGTTTTCATGGGGAATCCAAGCCTGCCATTAGAATGAAAGACAGTGAGAAGCAAAAACAGGATTTCTAGTCAAGAGACAATTGCTTCTGTTTTAAGTTCTTCCACTAATTGAGTGCATTTGATTAAACCGCCCCTTAACCTTTCCAGGCCTCATAGTATTGCTGCAGAAAAGTTGTTGGCTAGTGAAGGGCAGGTCTGATCAGCAAGCAGAATTCTAAGAACTTTACAAGTTTTGAGTTTCTTTCCGCTTAGCTACTCTAAAATGCAAGGCTGGCTGGCGCAGGTTAGCCCTTTAAAAGCACAAAGCTTCTTCTACTTGCCTTCTACATTAAGCTCACAAGTCCATTCTTTTTAATCCCTTTTGGAATCTTTCTGACTCTGTCCAGGGATTGGTGGGCACCAGTAACGTAGCCACTGAGAGGCAAAGCAAGGGGAGGCTGAGCTCACTGTCAGCCTGGGCTACCAAGATGGAATCCGTCTGAAGACAAAGATCTTCAGATTCCCTTAAGTGAGCCGTACGAAGTAGAAATGTGCTGGTGAGAGCTACTGAGAGCGGGTTTTGCTCCATTCTACCTCACGTGGCAGTGCCTCTGAAGCACCGCACAGGAGTGTCACACATCTCTGTGTATCTCAGGCAGGTCATGGGAGAAGCAGGTGTTCTCTCAGCAAGCCACCAAGCAAGGTTCAAAACAGGCTGCTATGCAGAACATGAGAAGAATCTCCAAGAACTTGCTCGCTGGACTGTTTACTCGAAAGGGCTGTCTTTCTAACCCACGGAGAGTGGCAGGGAGCTTTTACCTCCAGGAGCCTCTGATGGAGGAGCCGCAGCAGGGCTGGCATGCATAACAACTTTAAAGGCACCATCATTGGTGGGTCTGCTGTCATTGAGCTGAAGCTATGGAGGGGCATGCAAACTTCCCTCTGATTGTATACAGCACGTATGGTCCAGATGCTAGAACCGTCATTGTGAGTCTGGCTTTGTGCCTGATGTAAATTCTGACAGGCATCCTGGGAAAAGAGTTAGACCAGGAGTCCATGGCACTGGACTACACACCAGATGCTTTGGTTTATGCTCACACCGTAAACCTCCAGCCAGCACTGAAGGATCATCTGCCACTGATCCCAACACCAAGGTCATTCATGCCAGGAAATTTCGCTCGTATCAGTACAGCTGTGTTCACTACTCTGCCAGTTCAAAACTCTAGAGCTACATGGTAGACCTGGCCTTTATCCACTACCTGCCACATAAGCACTGGCAGATATCCATCCACATGAGCGTGTGATGGCACATCTGGATGATTAGAGTAGGAAAGACCAGGAGAAGCATTCCTATTGGTACTTGCCTTAGTAATATTGCCCATGTGCTTTGGGATAGCTAAGATTCGTCATCACTAGGGGATTGGCAGGTACTGCAAACTAGAAAAGAGAAGGGAGAGAAATGGGCCACCAAGTCTTAAGGAGCAGGAGCCAGGTGTCAGAAAGCCAAGCAGCCACTGGGTGTTAAACAAAATCAATCCCTGGCCTGAACCTATGGCCCCAAGGCACTAAAACCAAGCACAGGCCTGGCTTCTGGAACAAATCTAGAAAGGAGGCCCGTAGACTAAGAAGTCAGAAACAGAGAGAGAGTCAAATCCAAGGGCTTGTCACAAGCAAGCCTTGTCACCAGCGTCAGAGAAAAAAGGACCCTTGAAACTGCAGACGGCCTTCTGGTGACCCTGTGACCTCTGATGTCCCTGAACTCTGCAAGGGTCTTTCTAGAAACATTGGAGGAGATCATGGAGCGCTGTCAGACAGAGACATTGCTCAGTTGATGTGTTTGGTTGTCCTGGTTGGGTGCCCCACTGATTACCTAAGGCTTCTGGAAGCTTCTGGTGTACAGACACCTCTCTCTAGACTTTCTGCAGCTGTCCTTCCTTTCTAACCTCCCCTTATCCTGGGAATGAAACTTCAGATTTGGGCTTGCAAACTCCTGTCTCCCTCTGTCTTCCCCTGAGGCCCTCTTCACAGCAAGACTGGAAGAAGCCTGGCTGTGAGCAATGGTGTTAATAAAGAGAGAACTGAGTGAAGTGTGTTCTGTTTAATCATGAATCAAAGGGGTGTGTGTGTGTGTGTGTGTGTGTGTGTGTGTGTGTGCAGCCAGAGGTTCACTCTCCACCTTACTTTTGGAGACAGAGTCTCTCAGTGGACCATGTTTGCTCTTTTGGCCAGGCTGGCTGGGCATTGAGCCCCTGGGATCTATCTGTCTCTGTCTCCCAAGCTCTGGGCTTTTTATATCAGTATGGGAGACCCAAGTTCAGGTCTGCATGCTTTCACAGAAAGTACTTTGCCTGTTAAGCCAGCTCCTCAGCCCAAGAGTCTAACTTGTTTGTTTGTTTTTTTGTTTTTTTGAGACAGTGTTTCTCTGGGTAGCCCTAGCTGTCCTGGAACTCACTCTGTAGACCAAGCTGACCTCGAACTTAGAAATCTGCCTGCCTCTGTCTCCCAAGTGCTGGGTTTATAGACATGCACCACCACTGCCTGACTAAGAGTCTAACTTTTTAATATGTGAAAGTCCACTTGTCCAATTGCCATTTGTGGAAAAGACTGCTTCAGCCCTCTCCAGCACTCATGTCGGGCAGCTCAGACACCTGGACTTCAACTCCAACGGATCTGACACCTTCTCCTGGAGTCTATGGTCACTGACACACAGACATAGAAAAATAGACATAATTAAAAAATTAGAAAAAAATCTTTAAAAAGATTTTTAGTAATCGATTAGCCATATATGCCCAGGTCTGTTTCTCAACTTTTTATCCTAACACTTTTTACTAAACCACTTTAAAATTGGCATTTTTAATAAGTGCAAGATACCAAGATACGTTGCAATTGCTATCTAGCTGGATTAATCCCTAGTACTCAGGAGGCAGAGGCAGGTGGATTTCTGTAAGCACAAGGCCAGCCTGGTCTACATAGTGAGTTTCAGGCCAGCTAGAACTACATGGTAAGACCCCTTCAAAAAAAATTACCTGGGTAGGTATCTATTCTTTGACAAGCTCATATTAATTCTGTAAAATATTATAGCCATTTCATTTAAAAAAGACATTGAAAAGCCAAGGATGAGGCAAGTTTATCAAAGTCATGGTGTTAGTGATAAAAATTAGAGTTTGTGTGTATATGTGTGTGTGTGCGTGTATGCATGTGTGTGTTTGTGTGTGAGCACACACATCTGTCTATATGTGTATATGAATGCACATAAGAGTATGTATGTGTCTGTGTCCACCTATCTATATGTGTATATGAATGTATGTGTGTGCTTATGCATGTGGAGAGACTCGAGAGTCATGTTGTGTGTCCTCTACAACTGTCCTCCACCTTATAAGGATTGTCGGTGAACCTTGACCTAGTTGAATTAGCTAGCATGGCTCACCAGTGAGGTCCAGAGATTTTCCTGTCTCAACCTCTCCAGCTTTGAAGTTCCAGATGTGTGCCACAGCATCCAGCATTTTACATGAATGCTGAGAATCAAGCCCCTGTGCTATCTCTTCCTGTAGAATCAAGGTTAGAACCCAGGCCTGTGGAACACCAAAGCCTGTTTGCCTCTACTCTCCTTTGTCTCACTAAAGAGAAAATAAAAAGTATTTTAGAGAGAGTAGAAAATGAGAGTTCTGTACTTAGTCTCTGTGGTCTTTATAAGCCTAAATACTCAGGCATAAACATGAGCATTGCATTACAATTTTTTTCCTGAAGTTCATGCTTTTCTCAGCATTAGAAGCTATACCTCCTTAGAATATTCTCGAAAGAATATCAGTGAAACAGTAATCCCCTTGTCTTATATCCATGTGACCCCGAGAACAGCAGTTTCCCTTTAGCCTACATACACAGCTTGTCTGTAGTCTTCATGTTTTGATGTGGTGTGTTGTTTTCTCTTTTCTCTCTTTTCTCTCTCCCCCCTGACTCATCCTGACACACACTTTCTCTAGAGCTTTGAGTATTTGAGTACTTTCATTTCCTGGTGACGTCATTTTCACCAAATGACCCAAGAGTCCCTGGCCACACATCTCTGAAATTATGTTAACAGCTCCTGTTACTAAACAAAGTCTGTGCTGGGATAACAGCAGAACCATGAATCTCATCAGATTAAACATCAGCACAGAGGGCAGAGATCTGACCCAGCTCTTTCTCGCCCATGCTACGTGACTGGCTCCACTGCATAATTTTTCTGTTTTCGATTTAGCCACCCACAAGCATGTCAAGAGGCAGGCATGCCAAGGAAAGGATCATAAATTGTGCCAAGATCCTCAGAAGTGTCCCATCTTCCACCAGGCTCTCCCATTCCTAAGCAGGCTGAGCTGCAGATCTGACAGAGCTCTGCAGAATAGAATTCCCTGTGCCTGCCACTGCTTCTGCTCTTCCAGAAACTCTTTCTGCGAAGCTGTATCTGGAAATGCTAGGGGTGGGTCATCCCTTAGTCACCCTCCCTGGATACATAGTTCCTAACATTCCTAGGACTTGGAATAAGACGGGGACAGGACTGGGTATCTGCCAGGTATGTAGTATGACCTCCGCCCTCTGTCTAACAACAGCTATGCTCAGAAGAATGATGCTACTACCAGGGCATCTTAGACATCATCCAAACATGGCTATGAGGAAAGAACCCACCACTCACGATAGTTTAAAGTTGTTAGTAGCTCACATTTACTATTTATTTTTCAAACTTTTTGCCTGGTACTTACTTAACACAAATACTCGGTTAACACGTACAATGTACCAGGAATTGCTCTAAGCACTTCTTAAATGTTATCCTATTTAAGCTTCATGAAAATCCCTTAAGGTAGGCCTGGAAAGATGGCCCAGTGACTAAGAGAACTGATTGTTCTAGAAGAAGCATCAAGTTCAGTTCCCAGAACCTGCATCAGGAGGCTCACAACTGTCCTTTACTCCAGCTGCAAGGGATCTAACACTTCTTCCAATCCTGAACACTTGCACTTATGTTCACATACCCACAAGCACACAGACACACTTGAGAGTACACTCATGAGTGCACATGCAAACACACACACATACATATTTAAAAATAAATAAAACAAATCTTAAAATAAAGCTATAAGATAGTATTGAATTAACTCTCTCTAGGAAGGTGTAAACAATTATTATCCCCAGATAGGCAACAATGACAGACTAAAATAGAATTGCGTTGAAGTCAGCTTGGTGAGACTAGGAGTTTATTGGTCTTTCTTATAGAGCACAGACAAGGGATTAGTTACATGAGGGTCGATAAACCCAAGACAGCTGTAGCACTGCAAAGTCTCACCCCATCAGAGCAAGTAAGCTTCAGCAATCCTCCTGTCTCCACTCCCCACAGTACCAACAGGTCCTGGGAATCCAGCCAGTCTTCAGGAAGAGCAACCAGTGCTCTTAAATCATTGAGTCATCTTCTCGATCCCGACAAGAGTGACTAGAAAAGTTATGGGATCTGCCCCAGATTTCGTCATAAGACAAGGAAATGGTGACTCTAGAGAACACATCTGAGGAGCGGTGGGACTCAAAGCCAAGGCTGCTGTGAGGGGACACTCAGCAGGCCCAACTTCTTCATCCTAACCAAGACATGTGTCACAGCTTGAACTGGTACCAAGCACATAGCATGTATCTCCTCCCATCATCAGAAACAATGAGGGAGACTTCAAAAAGATAGATAGTTCATGGAAGCCCTATGCATTATCTAACTTAAATATAAACTGGAGGACCGAAAAACTTTTGTTCGCTGTTTCATTCCCAGCACCTAGAGTGTCACCTGGCCCACAGTGAACTAAGGAATTATTTGTCAGCTGAATAACAAAAAGAATGTGCTACAGGCTTTTCCATTAGTTTCTTAGTTGATTTTTACAAGAGGCTAATAAAGGCAATGAATACACACACACACACACACACACACACACACATGTTCCATGAAGCCTAAAGGGTAACATGTCCTGGTCACACAGCAGGGAGCCATGGAACTGGGATCAGATGTCCCACATCCTACTGAAAGGCAGCTAGACACACCAGACACGCACTTCTTTTCTGGGACACACAGTGCTCAACGGTTGTTGGTCACTTCCTCTGGTCCCAGTTAATGAAGAGGTCAGGCTGGAGAGAGGATACTGATGAAGAGCTTCAAGGATTCCAGCTGAGAACAGAACTAACTTTTTTTTTCTGGTGTTTTGAAGCTTTTAAAAGATTTCTTAAAACCTTCTAAGTATCAGATAACTGCACAGGAACCAAATCAAAACAAGATCCATTTGGATCTAATTGTTGCATCTTCCAAGTGTCTTGCTCTGTGAAGGGACTCTGGATTTGGGAGCTTTGCACAACTTGTGCTGGGCTTCTGCAAAACAGACTAAACTGTGGCTAGCAGGAAGCGGGGATCTCCCTTCCTCCAGGAATCTGCTTCCTGTTGCAGCCAGTTCCCATCACCTTTTTCCATCCAGTGACTCCAGAGACAGCTGAGACTCCACACGTGGGCCAGCCCAAGGCAAGCAGGCCATGAAAGAACACTGGGTTTTTTTTTTTCTTTTCTTTTGAAGATTCACACACACACACACAAAGGAGAGAGAGACACACACACACACACACACAGAGAGAGAGAGAGAGAGAGAGATATGCACACAACAGATACATACATATACATGTACACAAATGCACACATACATTTATGGGCACACATGCATACACACAAATAACACATACATACATATACATGCACACATGAGCATACACATATACAAATACACACAAATACATTCATACATTCATGTGCACAAATGCATACAGACACACACATGCACACATGTACACATGCACACACGCATGCAAACATACGTAGTAGGCAAATAATCAGTCTCTGAGCTATACCGATAGTCCCCAAGAGTCTCTATCTCTCCACATGTGTATTTTCCAGTCATCCTAATTATCAGAAAGAATGGAGTCCTCCTCCAGGAAGCTCACCATGGAGAATCATCCAGTCTGTCTTGACCTGTCAGATCATCCTGGGACCTGCTCATGCCAAAGGTGGATCTCCAGGCAAGGAAATAACTGTGAAACATCATATATACAAGGAGAAAGGAGGACAGAGGAGACAAAGTGTGGAGCAGAGACTGAAGGAAAGGCCAACCAGAGACTGCCACATCTGGGGATCCATCCCATACACAGGCACCAAACCAGGACGCTATTGCAGATGCCAAGAAGTGCTTGCTGACAGGATCCTGATATAGCTGTCTCCTGAGAGACACTGCCAGTGCTTGACAAATACAGAGGCAGATGCTCACAGTCAACCATTGGACTGAGCACAGGGTCCCCATTGGAGGAGTTATAGAAAGGACTGAAGGAGCTGAAGAGGTTTGCAACCCCTTAGGAAGAACAACAATATCAACCAACCAGATTCCCCCCAGTGCTCCCAGGGACTAAACCACCAACCAAAGAGTACACATGGAGGGACTCTGCGTATGTGGCAGAGGATGGCCTTGTTGGACATCAGTGGGAGGAACGGCCCTTGGTCCTGTGGGAGTTTGATGCCCCAGTGTAGGGGAATGCCAGGGCAGGAAGGTGGTAGTGGGTGGTTGGGAGGGGGAAGACTTTCAAAGAGGCAAGAGGGGGGAATGGGATAAGGGTTTTCCAGAGCGGAGACCTGGAGAGGGGATAACATTTGAAATGTAAATAAAGAAAATATCCAATAAAAGAACAAAAAGAAAGAAAGAAAGTTATGGCCAATAGCCAGGGCCATGCTAGAAAGTAAACACATTCTGACCTCAAGAAGTCATCCTTCATAGCACACATGCAGGAAAATGATATCAGAGGCATCGGTGTAGAACAGGCAGTGAGAGGGTGAGCCGAGATGAATGCACTCCAGCTCTGCCAGGATTTCCTGCAGATTGAAGAAGACGTGTGCAGTGCTGTCACCAGTCATTAGTCAGGTAAACTGAGGGCTAAGTGTCTCAGGGTTAATATCCTCCAATTCCACACAAACCCACCTGCTCCTTGTACCGTGCCTCATTGGCATGCATGATGGCTATATTTGTTTGATCTGTACCTGTTCATCCACTGATTGACAGATTCACTCATTCAGATAAATATATTTGTCTTAAGACGTAAGCCAGTAGAGAGCTTTCAAAAAACTTAAATGGTCAGAACAGCACAATAGAGATGGAAAGGAAAATAAGTCAAAAGCAAAAAAAAAGAAAAAAAAACCTGCAAATGTCACAGAACACAAGCTTGGGGCTTTGTCAGATCCTAGCTTCATGGCTGAAGAACCAGTTTTGGCTTCCTCTTTAAACCGGGAAAGACATGTTGTCTGCAATGGATCACACTCTAAGTGTGTGTGCTATAGGCCTGTGTCTGCTCAGAGTAGGGTCACAGCATACTCCCCAAGCATCAGTGACAGCCTAGCCTGGCAGTCACCAGGCTCAGCCTGTATGACTAACAGCCCAGAGGAAGCCTGGGTTTTTAAGGAAACTCTTCTGGGAAAGGAAGGGGGGGGATGTTTCTCTGTGTATGTTTGTGCGGTTTTCTCAGTGTGTCTATGTCTGTCTGTCTGTTTAAAAGAAGCACAAGTCAAGCTTGCACATGACTATAATCCTTAACCTCAGATGCTGGAGACTAGTGGGTCAGAAATCCAACATTGTGCTGAGCTGCATATGAGTTCAAGGTCATCTAGGTACACAGGAGATGATTCTTTCCCCACCCCCATCCCCACCCCCCAAAAAAACAAAACACAATTGTACCTGTTTCATCAAATCTGGAAAAAGTTTGATTTTGGGTTGTCCTAGTCTAGGTGTAGGTAAAGCATAAGCATCTCCGTGGTGGGGAGGAACAGGACAGGTTCCCATCCCAATGTCTGGATCTTTCTTATCCTCCACCACTCACCAGCACTGAGCAACATACTCAACATGTGATGTCAATCGTGTAATCGGTGCCTTGATTGAAACTGTCAGAGCTAGTAACTGGGACCAGTGGGACCAGGCACACAGGAACGAACGCGGACAGCCCAGTGGCTCAGGTTCCTTCAGGTCCCACAACACTCAGAGGAAGCTCCACTCCCAGGTGCTCTAACATACCCAGGATCAGAGGTGAAGAGGACATAACATCTGTCCCAACACCAGGAGTAACTGGGATCAGCAGGACCAGGCACACAGGAACTCCACCAGCCCAGTGGCTCTGGTTCCTTCTGCTCTGTCTGGGCTGGCCAGTGCCCTGAGCAGACCTTGGCTGCAAGCTCTGCAGTCAGTCCCACAACACCCAGAAGAAGCTCCACTCCAAGGTGCTCTAACACGCCCAGGATCAGAATAACTGGGACCAGCGGGACTAGGCACACAAGAACTCCACCAGCAGAGTGGCTCGGGTTCCTTCCGGTCTGTCTTGGCAGGCCAGTGTCCTCCGCAGCGAGTCCCACAACACCCAGAGGAAGCTCCACTCCCAGATACTGTAACAAGCCCAGGATCACAGGATCACAGAATCACAGGATCACAGAGACAGCTTGACTCTGAGGAGTTCTGACACAACCAGGATCACAGGAAGGACAGGCTCCAATCAGATTTAGCAAGGGCAGGTAGCACTACAGATAACCAGATGGCAGGAGGCAAGCATAAGAATATGAGCAAAACAAACCAAGGTTACTTGGCATCATCAGAACTCAATTCTCCCATTATAGCAAGTCCTGGACACACCATCACACTGGAAAAGCAAGATTCAGATATAAAATCACTTCTCATGATGATGATATGGGACTTTAAGAAAGACATAAATAGCACCCTTAAAGAAATACAGGAAAACACAGGTAAACAACTAGAAGCCCTTCAAGAGGAAACACAAAAATCCCTTAAAGAACTACAGGAAAACACAATCAAACAGGTGAAGGAAATGAGCAAAACCATCCAGAATCTAAAAATGGGAATAGAAACAATAAAGAAATCAGAAAGAGAGACAACCCTGGAGATACAAAACCTGGGAAAGAAATCAGGAGTCATAGATACAAGCTTTACCAACAGAATACAAGAGATAGAAGAGAGAATCTCAGGGGCAGAAGACACCATAGAAAACATTGATACAACAGTCAAAGAAAATGCAAAAAGCAAAAAGATCCTAACCCAAAACATCCAGGAAATCCAAGATGCAATGAGAAGACCAAACCTAAGAATAATAAGTATAAAAGAGAGTGAAGACTCCCAAGGTAATGGGCCAGTAAATATCTTCAACAAAATTATAGAAGAAAACTCCCCTAACCTAAAGAAAGAGATGCCTATGAACATACAAGAAGCCTACAGAACTCCAAATAGACTGGACCAGAAAAGAATTTCCTTCCATTACATAATCAAAACACCAAATGCACTAAACAAAGAAAGAATTTTTAAAACAGTAAGAGAAAAAGGTCAAGTAACATATAAAGGCAGGCCTATCAGAATTGCACCAGACTTCTCACCAGAAACTATGAAAGCTAGAAGATCCTGGGCAGATGTCATACAGACCCTACAAGAACACAAATGCCAGCCCAGGCTACTATACCCAGCAAAACTCTCAATTACCATAGATGGAGAAAACAAGATATTCCATGACAAAACAAAATTTACCCAATATATTTCCACAAATCCAGCCCTACAAAGAATAATAGATGGAAAACATCAACATAAGGAGCAAAACTACACCCTAGAAGAAGCAAGAAAGTAATCTTTCCACAAATCCACACAAACCTAATTCCACCTCTTACAACAAAAACAACAGGAAGTGACAATTACTTTTTCTTAATATCTTAATATGAAAATTAATATTACCAACATATCTTAATCAATTGAAATCTATGAGGAATTAGTTTTATTGACTGTCATCCATTGGTCTCTCTAATTTGATAATTGGAGAAATAGGTCCAATATTATACAATCCATATACACTTTCAGCTTGTTTGTTCGTAACAGTGTCTTGCTGTGTACAACATAATGGTCTTGAGATCTTGCTTCTCCTATCTCAATCTCTCTATTAGTAGTATTGTTTATTTCATGGTTTTACACTATACTATGGTTTTCAGAACAACTTACATATTTTAAATGTATTTATATACTCAAAAGAAATGTAGCCGGGCAGCGGTGGCGCACACCTTTAGTCCCAGCACTTGGGAGGCAGAGGCAGGCAGATTTCTGAGTTCAAGGCCAGCCTGATCTACAGAGTGAGTTCCAGGACAGCCAGGGTTACACAGAGAAACCCTGTCTCGAAAAAAAAAAAAAAGAAAGAAAAAACTTTGGGCTGGTGAGATGGCTCAGCGGTTAAGAGCACTTACTCCTCTTCCAGAGGGCCTGAGTTCAAATCCCAGCAACCACATGGTGTCTCACAACCATCTGTAATGAGATCTGATGCCCTCTCAAGACAGCTACAGTGTACTTACATATAATAATAAATAAATCTTTGGCTCGGAAAAATTCTTCAAAAAAAAAAA
>JADRCC010429832.1:0-13413 GCA_019843855.1 Hylomyscus alleni
GTGGGAATCCTTATTTGAGATGAATGCTGTCAAAAAGGTGAAGCAAAATTGGGACCGTGGTGACCATGAAGAACTTCCTGGCTACAGGAAGTGGCCATTTCATACTCTATACCACCCTTTTCTAAGAGTCTAATCTAGAGTAACCCTAATATTTTCTCTGATCCAAAATCTCATCTAGTCAACAGAGATGCCTTCCCCTGCTGATTTCCATCCTCATTCTTTTCATTCTTTTGTCCCCCAACTTTCTACACTTGATAAATATGCCCATTTCCCCCCTTGCCTCCAATTCCTTCCTAGTTTCCTATCTCCATCCATCTCTAATTACTAGTTAGTTTCACTTCTGAGAAAGATTCTCATATCTTCTCTTTTGTCCTTCTCATTACATAGTTTCTTTGGGTCTGTTGTATTATAACATGGTGGTCTTGTACTTTATGGCTAATGTGTACATATAACTGAGTACATACCATATGTGTTTTTCTGGCTATGGGTTGCCTCACTCAGAATGATATTCTCAAATTCCATCCATTTGCCTGCAAAATTCATGGTGTCTTTGTTTTTAATAGCTGAATAGTATTCTATCATATAGACATATTACATTTTCTTATTTTCTTTATCCATTTTTTAGTTGAGGGACATCTAGCTGCTATGAAGATATTTAATCAAGTGCTTTGTAATATAGTGGGACATATTTTTAGTATATGCCTGTAGGTGCCCACACCTACATAGATAATATAACTGTGGGCATTCTGGGTAGAGGAGTAAATTATATTTCTAGCCATAATAAAATCTATAATATTTACCTACTGATATCTAATCCCAATACCTCATATCAATACCTGATCCCAAGGACAGATGGAAAATTAGGCCAGGCGAAAACAACCTACAGCCAGAAAATCCTTTAATGGAAAGAGAACGAGTTTCCTAGGCACAAGGGTTTAAATAGAAAAGGCAAACCCCTCCCACAAGTCTGTGAGCAACCAAGCAAATCAGAAGTCTCTGGAGTCTGTAGAGGCAGGACTTCCAGCAGGAGAGGCATTTTGCAAGCTTCAGGTCACATAGGCCTGCCAGCAGAAAAGGGGGAGGAGACCACATATGCCCAGGTCTGCTATAGCTGTGTCTTGAGGTAGAACTATTCTCAGTTTTTTTTAAAGCCAAATTGATTGTAGGTTTACACTCCCACTTATAAAGAAGGGGTGCTCCCCTTGTTCCACATTCCCAACAGCATGTGCTGTCACTTGAGTTTCTGATCTTAGACACTGTGATGGGTGTAAGATGGAATCTTCCAGTTGTCTTGATTTTCATTTCCCTCATGATTAAAGACATTGATCATTTCCTTAAGTGCTTCTCAGCCACTTGAAATTCTTCTCTTTTGAATTCTGTGTTTAACTCTGTGGCCCCCTTTAAATTAAATTATTTGGCTTGTTACTGAGTTCTTTATAAATTTGGGATATTAACCTTTTGGGGCTCTAAGATTGGTGAAAGTCCTTCCCAAACACTAGGCTACCATTTTGTCCTGTTGACAGTGGTCTTGGCCTTATAGAAGCTTTTCAGTTTCGTGAGGTCTCATTTATCAATTGTTGATCTTAGAGCTTGAACCATTTGAGTTCTGTTTAGGGAGGTTTTTTTGTTGTTTGTTTTCTTTTTTTGTACCAATGAGTTCAAGGCTATTTCCAACTTTCTCTTCTATTAGATTTAATGTATCTGATTTTACATTGAAGTGTTTCATCCACTTAGACTTGAGTTTTGTGCAGCCTTGTAGATACAGATCCATTAGCATTCATGTTACCAGCACAGTTGTTAAAGATGCTTTCATTTTTTTTCATTCTAAGGTTTTACCTTATTTGTCAAAAATCAAGTGTCCATAGATATGTGGATTTATTTTAGTGACTTCATTTGATTCCACTGATGAGCCTGTCTGTTCCTATAATAATTATAATAATACCATGCAGTTATAATAACTATTGCTCTGTAGTAGAGCTTGAGATCAGAGATGGTGATACCTCTAGAAGTTCTTTTATTGTTGAAGATTTTTTTTAGGTATCCGGTGGTTTTTGTTCATCTGAAGTTGAGAATTATTCTTTCAAGCTCTGTAAAGAATTGTGTTGGGATTTTAATGAGAATTGGGTTGAATACGTTTATTACTTTAGGTAATATGGCCATTTTAACTATGTTGATACTACAAATCCATGAGCATGGGAGATCTTTCCATCTTCTGATATCGTTTTCTGTTTCTTTCTTCAGAGAGATGAGGTTCTTATAATACAGGTACTTCACTTGCTTGATTATAATTATACCGAGATATTTTAAATTATTCATGGTTATTGTAAAGCATGCTGTTTATCTAATCTCTTTAATGGCCTGTTTATATTATTTATATAAATGAGGAATAGTGAACTTTTTAAACTTACTTTGCATCCATTCACTTTCCTAAATGTGTTTATAAGATTAAAAAGATCTCTGGTAGAATTCTTTGGGTCATTTATGTATACTATCATATCATCTGCAAGTAGTAATACTTTGATTTCTTCCTTCCCAATTTGTATCCCTTTGATATCCTTTGGTTATGTTATTGCTCTAGCTAGAATTTTAAGAATTCAATTGGATATATAAGGAGCACTGATTTTAGAGGAATTGCTTTAAGCTTCTCTCCATTTATTTTGATGTTGGCTATTGGATTCCTGTATACTGCTTTTATTATGTTTAGTTATATGTTTTCTATCCCTGATCTCTCTAAGAGTTTTAAGATTAAAGCATGTTAATCTATTAATTGAATGAACAGATTAGTCTATTTCTGAGAAAAAAATTCCAATTACCTGTTAAATTTCTTAATATTCCATTATGTGGATTAAATGTTAAGATGAGTTTGAGAGGGGAGAAACCACATTAAAGCCATAGTAGTTCATAGGTAGATGGAAGATTACTGCTCACACACCTTCTGGAGTGAGTACTTGTGTTTCCAGCTGGTCGGTTAATATAAGCCAAGGAACCAGCTCTCAGCCCTCAAAAGGTACTGTTGACTCATTGATACAGTTCACCTAAGGCACAGTCTTCTCAGACTCACCTGTGTTCAGCTGCTGGTCTGAGCCTAGAGATATGTGTACCTTAGTACCTTCCTTACAAAATGGGATACCCCAGAGGGTCCTTTATAGCCTAGCACTAAACCTTGAGACTATTGCTACCTTGCAAATCTGTATCCTAGAAGCTCACTTCTTCCTTGCCTTCCTTCTGCCTTCACCTCTAGTCTGTAACTTTTCCCCTGGGAATGCATAAACAGATGTTTATTCACCCAGATAGAGCATTAACAGCAGACACTACTCAAATGATTCTAACTTAGTGAGCCAGTGAGTTAAATGAGGTTACCTACAAGAGGATGGTAGCTCAAAGGCAGCTGCATCACAAACAGCTCAGTGAGGCATGGGTGGCAACTCATAAAGGTGTATCCCTGAGGTGTTCAACAAGAATAACAAGCAACTCAGTGATAAGAAGGTCCTCTCTTCCCATCTGTCTTTAGTGCTTATATAATCTTATAAAAGTTAAATGTTTTAGGAACTTCCTGGAACATAGGAGGTTTTTTATTTTTATTTTTGTTTGTTTTGTTTGTTTGTTTACTTCCTAAGCATTCTAAGTCTCCTTCTGGAGACTTAAGCCATCTTACACCAATAGGGAATGTACCAGTTCAGAGAAAATACCCTATCATGCAGATAAGTTCACAAAGTTCCCCACCATACTGCCAGAATACTAAATTCCAGCCCAACTACTTCCTGGAAAGCTTGACCCACACCAAACATTTTCCCTAAACATCTGTCAGGACCAAGAAGATAGAGAGAGAGTTATTCACACTTAAAGAGAAGCATGGATGATTTTATCAACGACCATGGGTCCCCTTCTAATGGAGCTGTGGTCAAGGAAACAACCAAGAGCCTAGAAAAGTGTAGCTGTCCAGCAGCCATGAATGAACTGGGTACCTGAAAGTGAGGTTGGAAATGAAAAAGGACAGGGGCTGGAGGGAGTAAGAGAAGGATGAAGCCAAGACAAAGGTTTCTTCTGATCAAGGCTCAAAGTTTAATATTTAGCACTGTGTTTATATAGGGAAGCCCACAGCCCCGTCCTTTGTTTCAGCTGGATTATGTTGCAATGCAAGTTCAGCAGGCAGTCTGCTTTTGTAGGGAATGGTAGGTGTGGCAAGGCAGAAGACCTCCACCTAGGTCAGTAGAAGACCAACTGTGGCAAACACTTATGGTCTATTTAGCCTGCTCAAGCCTGGGGGAAGGGCACAGCAATGGGACAACATGGAGATGCCACTAAGAAAAAGATGCCTTTGAGAAAGTAATGCTTCCATTTGGTTGGATATTCTAATAAAAGAGATCTTGTCCCCAGATTTACATATCCCAGCAAAGTCAATGAAAGTATTAAGCCACCAACCATGCTGTATCTCTTCTGTATAATCTGAGAATACAGCTCATGTGTTTCCATTGCTGTTCATAGTTAGCAAGAGGATTTGCTTGCTGGTCTTCACACAATCTTAGAACAAGTATACACTTTGATCGCTTTCAATTTATTTTGTAATCTTGATTGTCAGATTGACTGGACCGAGAATCTAAAACCTACAAGGCAAGCCTCTGAGCATGTCTGTGGGAAAGTTTCTAGATTGGATTAATGGAACTGAAAAATCACAGTCTAATGGTAGGCATCACTATGCCATGGATTGGGGTCCTTGAGGAAATAAAGGGAAAGTGAGCTGCCAGCAGCAGTCCTCTCTCTTTGCTTCCTGACTGTGAATACAACATGAACAATGGGCATTTGCTCCTGCCTCTATACTGTCCTGAGGACTAAATTTAGAATTGCCATGTAAACACAGTTCTGGGTATGCCTATGAGAGAGAAGGAATTTTTTTTTTTTTAATTAGGTAAAATAGAATGGGAAGACCCACCATAACAGCAGACAGCACTTTGGGCTGGGGTCTTAAACTGTATTAAATCAGAAAGTGAAGTGATACCAGAATTCATCTCTCCATGTTTCTTGACAGTGTTTACCATGTAAGCATTTGTGATACACTCCACTTCCATCATGCCTCTAGAGCCCTGCTTCTTCCAAGTGCATCCATCCCCTGAGTCTGTTTTACTAATATTTGTCTGACAGTAAAACCACACTCATCTGAGATATGCCAGCTCAATTTCCATATTTCTGTCCAATGTACATTATTTTCTCTTGACTTGAACACTTGTAGACTTCTTCTGATAAAAAAAAAAATGTTACAGGGATTAAGACCTCCAACAGGCTCTATATTTGTAAGCATTGGTGTTTCTCAGAGAAAAGACTTCACCAACATCTAGAAAGATAATATTGTTGAACTATCCATTTCATATCCAGATCTAGGCTTCTCTTTTCTTTCTTTTTTTAACATTCAGGCACTTTTTGTTTATCGTCCTTTTTTTTGAGAAAAAGAATACAGCAGGGAAATTTTAGTTTTGAGAATTATTTTGTTACTTGGCTATTTCTATAAGTGGAGTCAGTCACACAGATGTTAACTTTTAACCCCAGTATAACATGAAGGGCAAAAGCAAGCAAGCAACAGCTGTCTACTAAGGAAGAAGGGGCTGTATGCTTCCTGATTACCTGGGATTTCTAATGGCTGAGAGTTTGAAGACACAGTCTATAATGGTTGGGATGGTATGACTCAGGTTATACAGAAGGAATAGAACAGACAGGGTTATATGTGGCTCAGACACGATTGTATTTGGCTCTATACTTTCTTTGACTTTGCAGAAGATGTGTGACTCTGAGGTCAGGAGAGCCTTGTATTAAAATATCAAACCACATTAGAGGCACCCCTAAGTATAGCTAATGTGTCTCACAATGACAACAGACCATAATGATTTACTTCTTGTCGTTAAGAATCCCTCCCCAAGAGTTTTCTGGACAGAGGAAACATAAAAGACTTAAAGTACCATTGTATTAAGCCAAACATACAAATCTGCTTCATTGCATTTACAGTTCATTCAATGAGGGTATAAACCATGACATTTTCTTCTGCGGATATTCACAGCACAATATAAAATCTGACCCAATCATAATAATGAGAGTTAGGAGGAGTTAAGACCCCAAACCTTAAGAAAACAGTCGGTGGATATCAAATCTACCTCAGATACTGAACATACTGGAGGTGGAAACAGAGGATCCCTGAAGAAAACTGCTACCCAGTCTAGTGGATCTGTCATTCTCTAAGTGCTGTATAAAAGGCACTTAGAGAAAGTAAGGGAAAGGACTGGAAAAGACATTGGATATGAAGCTGTGGTCTCCAGACATATACATGTTTATGTGACCACATACATACATACCACATACACATATGTGTTAAAAATTAAAGTTTGAAAGGGTAGGTCAATGATTTTAAACCTGTGCTCACTACTGACCTATTTTTTTTTTTCTTGAGACAGGGTTTCTCTGTGTAGCCCTGGCTGTCCTGGAGCTCACTCTGTAGACCAAGCTGGCCTCAAACTCAGAAATCTGCCTGCCTCTGCCTCCCAAGTGCTGGGATTAAAGGTGTGCATCACCACTACCTGGCAACTACTGACCTATTTATGAACTTGTCCTGACAAAGACCACAGACCAATGACCCCAGAAGTTTCTACAATGAGACCTCGCTGGAACTAAATGAAACATGATTCCTCTAATAACATGGCGATGTGTAGACATAAGGTAGATTCAAAATGCTCTTAAAATAGAAATATTGGTTCCATATATCCCATAAAAGGAAAAACTCATAATTGCTTGCATTTGTGTTCATTTACCATTTTCTGAACTATTAGGGCAGAGGACTGAAGGGCAGGAGGAAAGGACTAAGTATAGTTAAGTATTAAAATTTACTCTCCTGTCTTGATTTCAATTATCAGTCCTTAACACGTCAAAACCATGTCCTACATTCCACTGTCTTGTTGTAACATGTCTAACTGAATAAAGCCCTGATGTCTACCTCCAATAAACTTAGAATGGGCAAAATAAATGTTACTGCCTTTCTCCAAATGATTGTTGAAAGTTCAAGAAGGGGAGAATCACTGGAGGGGAGCTTTCAACTGAACAATATATAAGAAGCATTTACATCTTACCATCAAATTGAGCTTTCAAGCACAGAAATCAAATGAGCAAAACACTACCTATAGCATGTCTGTCTCCGGAGATATTGGACAGTCAACAATGATGTGCATACTATAGAGCTGGTATATCTTTAAATAAGAAAGCACTCATTAGTTACATCTTCAGGTGAACAGAGGGCACAATTCAACTTAATAATGTTGAATGTATCTGATCATGACTACCACATTTTCTAAGGCATGGGTGTTTGAAAACAAATAAAGATCGCTTGTGATAACTATACCCAGTTGGTACTGGGACAGCACCTTAGCTATTCTTCAGCTGGTTCTGATACAAAACAGCTCTACTTCCCTAGATGCCCACCTCCATCATGCAAGCAACAGTGAGCCAGATTTCTACCTAGCCAGGTCTCTACAACCATATTTGGAGGGAGTGTTTTTATCAAAAGTTTAAAAGAACAAAGAAATATCTGTTCATGGCAGGATCAGTGGGTAATACGCTTGTTGTGCAAAGATAAGGACTACAAATGAATCTCACTAGGGCCCATGTTTTAAAAACCCAGGCACAATTGTACGAGCTTGTTATGCTAGAACCTCTAAGGCAGGGACAGGAAGGTCACTAGAACTCTCTGGTCAGCTAACATAAACAAATCAGTGAGCCACACAGAGAGAAATAGACTCTATCTCAGAAATATCAAGTGAAGACTGTGGAAAAGACAATTGACATCAAGTTCTGGCCTCCATACATGTATCAGCATGTTTACATATGAACATGTATACCTGAACACCATACCACACACATACACACACACACACACACACACACACACACACACATACACACACACACACACACGCACACACACACAAACACACATACTCAATTTTTCAGAAAAGGCTGAATACACCACCTAGGTTGAGGATTAAGTTGAAGATCAAGTCTATCCTAAAGGTTAATTTCATCATGATGGTAGAGGATGCTAAATGACTATCATTAACAGGTTCAGAATTCATCCCCTGCAGAGAATAATGAACACTTGTCCTGTTATCTAATTCCTAGTGTTCAACTAGACTAAACATTTCTGCTGCATCTGTACTGGAGTTCTGAGAATCTTGTTTCCTATACAAAGATGCTTCACTGCAGCCCTTATATCAATCCATAGAGGTAACAGCTTTTTCATCTTCTCAGATTTCACCTCAGTAAAAGGCACTGGACGATGCCTTTTCTCTATCTACTCTATTGTCTTAAGTATTCTAGGTCCAACTAATAAGATTTTGTTTCCTACCCAGAACTCATTTTGTACTCTGTGCTTATAGATGAACCAGGTTCTTTCTCTACTGTGGTGACCCCTTTACTGGTGTCTGAAATAAAGGTTTTTCTCTCTGTTGTTTTCTCTGTCTCTGTCTCTGTCCCTGTATCTGTCTCTCTCTCTTTGTGCATCTTTGTATTCATACATATGCAGATGTGTATGTTTGCATGTGGAAGTCAGAGAAATGCTCAGGTGTCATTTCAGGGTTGGCAACTACATTATGACTATTATTGTTATTATTATTATTATTGTTATTATTATTATTATTAAAACTATTATTATTATAATTAAAAATAATTTTCATACAATATTTTCTTAGCATGGTTTCCTTTCCATGTCTTCACTCAGGTTCTCCTACTGCCCCTATATTCCAACTCCATACCTTTTTTCTCTCCTCTCTTTCTCTTTGTATAATAAACAGGCAATTAAAAAAAACAGAATAAATTAAATTGAACAAACTAGCAAAGAAAAAAGGGAAAAGAAACAAATAAAGAACAGAGAGAGAGAGAAAAGAAAAAATCCATAAAAATCATGCAACCGGAATCCATCATGTAAAAATCCTAGGACCAATAACTCTTTACAAGAAAAAAGTAATATGAGACCAAAACAAAACAAAACAAAACAAGGACAAAAGAAGCAAATCAAACAAACAAACACAAAGCAAAACAAAACAGAACAAAATAGAACAACAACAATAAAAACCAAAAAAAAATTTTCCTTTGAGTTAATTTTGTATTGTCCAATGTACTTCTGGGCATTGGGCCTGCCCTTACAATGATTTGTATACCCAGTAAGACTCCCTTAGTGAAACTATTTTTTTCCTTTATGTGTGGTTGTAAATTGTACATAGATACTTAGTTATGGACAGGAAGTCATAACTAATTCCTCATCTAAGTGCTGTAACATTTTCTGGTGCAGGTCTTTGGCAAGATGCCATAGTTTCTGTGAGTTCATGCCTATGTTGGTCATTCTGTTTCTGGAAGCTAGAGTTTCCATCTTGTCTTGGCTTTTACAATCTTTTCACTTCCTTTTCCATATAGTTTGCTAAGCCCTTAGAAGAAGGGTTTCATGAAGATATCACATTTAGGTCATCCCTCTGAGTTTCTCTCTGTATATTGCACAGTTATGGCTTTCCTAATTAGTTCCCATCTACTATAGGAGATAGCTTCTCTGATAGTGGTTGAGTGAGACACTGATCTGTAGGTATAGGAGAATGTCATTAAGAATCATGTTGTTTCTGTGTTCCCTAGAAGAAGATACATGATTTTTTCCCTGGGTCTATGGTTTATCTATTCTCATGTTCTTGGCTACGTGTCAGGCATGGGTTTCATCTCATGGAGTGGGCCTTAAATCCAACCAGGCAGTAGTTGTTTACTCCCACAACATTTATACAATTATTATACCAGAATATCATTTAGGCATGTCATCATGTTAGATAAAAGGTTTATAGCTAGGTTGATGAGTAATCACCTTCTATTGAGACAAAATCTCTCACTGACCTGTAAGTAACCAAGGAGACTAAGGTAGATATTTACCCAACCCCTAGGATACACCTTGCCTCTGCCTCACCATCAGTGGGATGACAAGTCTATGTCATCACACCCAACATTTTTATATGAGTTCTAGTGAAATAACTCAGGTCTTCATATTTTTAAGGTGAGTTTTTTTAATAGCCATCTCCTCGTCCCTATCTGTACTTTAAAAAATGGTTAATGACTTTTTTCCTTAATATGATCTTCCATCATCTCCTTTATATTCTGTTCAACTACAGACAATGAGAAAGAGACAAATACTGATTGTTTCCTGGAAAAAGTAGCTTATGGGTTAGGAGATTAGCAAATAATTGGTTTTTCTATATTGCTCCAATAATGAAATATTCTACCAAACTATAGGCAGTCCATAGCATATTCATGGCCACACACAAATCCAAATATTGATGAGAAGCATTTCATAGCTTAACCCACTTAAGAGATGAAATTTGGAGCTGGAGAGATGGCAAAGTGGTTCACAGGTCTGGATGTTCTTCCAGAGGACTAGGGTTAGTTCCCAGCTCATAACCATGTCCTGACTCTAGTTCCACAGGATCTGGTTCCTTTTAATAGCTTCCACTTGTGATGCATGACCATTGTGCACAGACATATATACAGAGAAACTGCTCATGTCCATACAATAAACTATTTTCTAAAAGAGATATATTGTGCCTTACCCTGATCAGATAGATGGAAGAGAAATCTAGAAAATCAGAGTCAACCTATGTCATCTCCCAGAACAAACTCTCTTTGGCTAATTGTCTTGATCCTTCCAGGCAAGGTGAACTCCTTCTTTTCCATGAAACATTTACCTACTCTCTGGAGTGAATTCCAAGTCAACTTGTTCTACATAGTGAATTTGAGCACATCGAGGATATAGAGAGAGACCAGGTTTCTAAATAAATAAATTAATTAATTAATGGATAGATGGCAGTAGTGTAATAGTAAAGAGCACATCACATTCCTTTCTCTATGTGCTGTAATATGTATACTACTTTGGCATCCAAATGTTCTGAATTTGAATTCCCAGCTGTTATTTTGTCTTCATTCTCTGAGAATTGGTGACTGAGGGCCATATTAAGAAAATATGAATTATTGAGAGTTAAATTTTTAAAAAATATTTTAATGTGTTCATTGTCATCATCATCATCATCACTATTATCATTGTTATTATTGTCTGCATGTGTGTACATTTGAATGTGAGTTTTGGTGCCCATGGAGGTCAAAAAGGGAATCAGATCACCTGTTCAGATCATACTAGAGTTGCAGGCAGCTGCTAGCAACCCAAATGAATGTCCCCTAAATGAGTAGCACTCTTTGGCCCCGAACCCTATCTCCATTTGTCAGAATTGTTTTCCTTCCTTTATCTTTTTAATTTTGAGAAATTGGTACCTTTATTCCTGGATGTCAAGTATTTAAATAAATTCAATATCTTTGGAGAATGAATTCTATCTACACATAAGGCTGATGATCTTTTTCCCCTAGCTACTTCCCATCTAGATTGTGCATCTTGGACTCCTTGCATATGTGCACAAAGGTCATGTTTAGAATCCTCCATTCCAAAATAATATATAGCAGCAAGAAGTTAGCAGCCACTAAAATCTATATGCAGAGTAATACCACATCTTGTCCATGCTATACTGAAGGTGAAGAAAATGTTGTCATCTAGACACATTGAGAGAAAGATCTTAGAAAAAATTAGATTGAATCAAAGATCATGAAACATATATTACAAATGAGCAGGTAAAGCCTGCTGCATAGACCAATGCCAGACTTGCCAACTACTGGGGAGATTGAAGCAAAAAAAAAAAACCTTAAATAAAAGAAAAACTGACTGGAGTTCAGAAAGTCAACTCCAACCAAGATAATAGAATAAAAACTCATCTCTTTAAAATAAAAAGTGAATGTATACTAGGAATTTTTTCCTTTGTAAGCTATATAATCTCAGACATTAATTATTCAGCAAGGCCAGTACAGTGCAAGTGCAGCCACAGGCAATTTGTCCATAGAAAAGCATGATTGTGTTACAATAAAGCTTTCGTTTTGTTTTTAAACAGGCTTTGAGGTATAAATATGCAAGTGATTTCTTCTTTTTTTAAGGAAGATGAGACCATTGTAGCAAACATAAATATTCATAACATATATTTATGTGCATTTCAATGATCATTAAAACTACAAATTAATGGAAATATTTGACCACCTTCAAATAGCTTCAAAATATGAGAGAATTCTTTTGTATTTAGCCGTCAGTTAGGTAGCAACTCTAACACATTATTCTTCTAAGGAAAACATTAAGAATTTTCTTCATACCTTCACAAAGGAACCATTGACAGGCATCCAAACCAGCAGCATACTGAAAGATGAGGTAGCCCAAACAGAGACCACATAAGTCCAGAACCCTGCCAAACCAGTGCCTTAATAACTAGTTAGCTCCAAGGTCACAAACAAGAAAAACAAGAACTTTTCTTAAGGAGAACTATTTTTTGAAATAGTAATTAAAGTTCAAATTTCTACAAGATGACTTGTCTTTAAAGCATTTGCTCTGTAATTTCTATAAATACAAAGCACTTGAAAAGCATCTCTTTATGGAATCTGCATACATGTTTATAGATGACTTCAGAAGAACCAAGAGAAATGAGAGTGCCATGCCAGCAGGAAAATCTGGATTGAGGGAAGCTTACAGGAGGAGAAGAAAAGAAGTGGCTAGGAAATACAGCAAGCCTCAGCAGTCTCCCCTGATAGGTGGAGTTGATGGAAGGGAACCTAGCCTGGGTACCAAGAAGAAGAACATTACCTTTTATACTCAGTGCCTTTGCTGACCCCTTCACCTTTTTAAGTTAGGGAAGGAGGCCCACTGGGGACACAGAAAGGTCAAAATGGATACTTCTCACTATTTTTGTACCAAGCTTGGACAGAGGTGTTCTTGACTCTCAAAGTGCCTCTAGGCTAAGGAGACAGATAATTCAGAGTAATACAGGTTTGTAAATAAAGCTTGCTTTCTGGAATGCACATTTTAAAAATCTAGGTACATATTTGTAAGCCTAGCACTGTAGAAAGAGAAATAGACCTATCTCCCAAATGACCATCAAGCCTCCTTGTTTAAACACAGGGTTACATGACCAGGAACTTCAGCAGAAAGAAGACTCCCGCCCCACCCCATCATCTCTTCATAACATCCATATGAATGCTGAGAAAAAAAAAAAAAAAACAGGAAGGATGCAGCCCTCTATCCTTGCTCTGGCCTCATGGAAAATGTGGTGGGTTGAGTTAACTGTATGCACTTGCCTCCAACAAAAAGATACATCAATCATTTCAGTGTTTTTTGGCTCCAAAGTTCTTGGAGCTTTTGTGAGGCAAGCTGCTCTTTCTTGTTTCTCAGTGTCACCTCCTGGTTTAACATTTGTGTCATTTCCTTGAGAAATCCCTGTCAGAGCTGCTCTGACATCTAGTCCTCTTACATTTAAAATGTTATCCCCTTTCCCA
>JADRCC010429832.1:13423-24869 GCA_019843855.1 Hylomyscus alleni
CCTTCAATACCTTTGGTCCTTTCTCTAACTCCTCCATTTGGGTCCCTGTGCTCAGTTCGGTGGTTGGCTGTGAGTATCTGCCTCTGTATTTGTAAGGTTCTGGCAGGGTCTCTCAGTAGACAACTATATCAGGCTCCTTTCAGCAAGCATTTCTTAGCATCCACAATAGTGTCAGGGTTTGGTGACTGTATAAGGGATGAATCCCTAGGTGGTTTGTTAATTTTATCTTGGGTATTCAGTTTTTGGCCTAATATCCACTTATCAGTGAGTGCATACCATGTGTGTCCTTTGTGATTGGGTTACCTCACTCAGGATAATATTCTCCAGGTCCATCCATTTGCCTAAAATTTCATGAATTCATTGTGTGTTTTTTTGTTTTATTTTTTGTTTTTGTTTTTGTTTTGTTTTTTGTTTTTTGTTTTTTAGTTTTTTCAAGACAGGGTTTCTCTGTATAGCCCTAGCTGTCCTGGAACTCACTCTGTAGACCAGGCTGGCCTTGAACTCAGAAATCTGCCTGCCTCTGCCTCCCAAGTGCTAGGATTAAAGGCATCTGCCACCACCGCCTTGCTAAATTCATTGTTTTTAATAACTGAGTAAATGTGTAAATGTACCACATTTTCTGTATCCTTTCTTCTGTTGAAGGATATCTGGTTTCTTTCCAGCTTCTGGCTATTATAAATTAGGCTGCTATGAACATAGTAGAGCATGTGTCCTTGTTATACGTTGGAGAATATTTGGGGTATATGTTCGGAGTGGTATAGCTGTGCCCTCAAGTAATACTATGAAAAATTTTGGAGGATCTGCCAGACTGGTTTCCAGAGTGGTTGTACCAGCTTGCAATCCCACCAACAAAAACCTCAAACACATAGACACAGAGGAAAATTTCCTGAACAGAACACTAATAGCTTATGCTATAAGATCAAGAATTGACAAATGGAATCTCATAAAATTGCAAAGCTTCTATAAGTAGGACAAAATGGCAACTGACAGAGTGGGAAAATATCTTTACCAATCCTGTGTCTGATAGAGGGCTAATATCCAGTATATATGTGTAAAAAAAAAAAAAAAAAAAAAAACAAACCCTCAAGATGTTAGACTCCAGAGAATCAAATAACCCTATTAAAAAATGGAGTACAAATCTAAACAAAGAATTTTCTACTAAGGAATATCAAACCTAAAGAAATGTTCAACATCCTTAATGATCACGGAAATGCAAATCAAAACAACCTGAGATTCCACCTCACTTCTGTTAGAATGGCTAAAATCAAAAAGTCAGGTGACAGCAGATGGTGGCTAGGATGTGGAAAAAGAGGAACACTCGTCCATTGTTGGTCTTTAAATCTTTCTGTAGAGAACAGATGCAGTCCCACGAGAATTGAGGCTGATCAAAATTAGACAGGTGGGAACTGGTATGTGGCTCAGTTTACAGAGTGCTTGCTTACAATGCATGTAATGCCATGTTTGTGCTGCAGATTACACAAACATGTTTCAGTCAAAATGCACTTATGATCCCAGTATTTGGGAGGTGGAGGCAGGAGGATCAGGAGTTCAAGATTGTTTTCAGAAATGTAGCAAGTTTACAGGCAGTCTAGGCTGCAAGCTATCCTGTCTTAAAAACACATCAGTAGTAAGAGAGATATTAAGACTCCATACAGAGACAAGTCAGAGGGTGACACCCTTGGTTCATATAAGGATCTTGAGAAAGTCTGATGATCCCTCTGGGCTCTAGTGTCCTCCAAGGAAAATTGATTAGATAAAGACTTTACACAGACAGTATCTCTGAATATCTGAGTATAATGCAAGGGATCATGGATACACTAGAAATGGATACATGGTAGGAGTTGGTCTTCTATTCCACACTCCCACAGGAGCATGCAGGTTTTAAGGACTTCAAAACATTGAGCTAACCAGGCTTCCATCTCTCTGAAGTAAAACTTTATGAGCTGAGTACTCCTAGTTCCTGCCAGATACTCTTTAACTAAAAGTTTGCATTTGCTACTGCTCATCCTGTATGGCTTTGAGACACAGCCAAGTGCCATGCAGACTGTGCCAGAACCTGGTATTAAGTGCATGGTTGACCTTCACAGCCAGCTAAGCTTTGCAATTTATCCTTCACAAGAAAATCCAGCAAATCCTAAACCCTCAATGCTACTGCAGTATTTATAATTAAAACATCTTTCACAGGAAAGATTGTCACATTCTCTGAAGTTAGCATGAGCCCTTGTGTCCTCTATTAATTTTGAGACTTCTGTGCAACCGTTAGGGTCTCTCATTCACAGCAGCAAGCAGTCCTTGGGCTAAAATATGGAAACCACGAGACAGTTCACTAAGGCTGGCATCTTCTCTTGTGGGAGGCACTAAAAATACTTTCGGTGTGTATACATTTCATGGGGGAGGAATTATACAAGCATTTAAAGGTCAGGGGTTAGACACGCCTTTAATCCCAGCACTTGGGAAGCAGAGGCAGGCAGATTTCTGAGTTCAAGGTTAGCCTGGTCTACAGAGTGAGTTCCTGTACAGCCAGAGCTATACAGAGAAACCCTCTCTCGAAAAACAAAAACAAAACAAACAAACAAAAAGGTCAGGGGCTGATACCAGGCTTCCTCCTTTATTACTAGCCAGAAACAGTCTCATACTGAACCTGATGCTCACGAACACATCTGGCTAGAGAGCTCTGGGTTACTCCTATCGCTACCTACCATATGCTACAATGATAGGTGTGAGCCATCAGATCAGTTATTTACGTGGGTGTTGCAAATGGAACCAGGGTCTTTATGTTTGTTCAACAAGCACTTTATTGATCAACGACTAGTGACACTTTCCAAGCTCAAATCTGAGCTGTGTAATTGCTCCATTTATAAATTCTTAGGGAGACCTATACACAGCCCTAAAAGTGAAATTTCAAATTCAGTCTGTTTATCTGTGAAAGAGGAAAATAGAACCATGAAAGCTGAGCTCAGTTACACAGCCCATAGGTGTTGTTTCCTTTTTTTCTTTTTTAAAGATTTATTTACTTTATGCATGTGAGTGCACTGTCATTGTCTACAGCCACACCATCAGAAGAAAACATCAGATCCCACTAGAGATGGTTGTGAGCCACTATGTGGTTGCTGGGAATTGAACTCAGGACCTCTGGAAGAGCAGACAGTGCTCTTAACCACGGGAGCCATCTCTCCAGCTCCTAAGCATTGTTTTCAAGCTGTGCTCTGAAAGCACCAACTCGATCCTGCAACAGTCCTACATAGAAAGCACCATTGTTTTTCCCACTTATTTATTTATTTCAATTATCCTTTACTTCCTTGATAATTTCATACAGTATATTTTGATTATATTTAATCCTCCCCACTCTTCCCAGATCTAAAGATCTTCTATCCCCTTCCCCACCCCACCCGATATCATCTCCACATATGTGCCCTTTCCTTTTCAACCTATCAGACTCATTTACCTTGCCCATTTATTCCTGATTGTGGAGGCTTTTCCTGGATCCATTCTTACTCTAGACTTTTGCAGCAAGGGGGTGTCTATTCAGGGCTCTGTGTCATGTTGTAACACACAGAACAGCATGCAGGTAAGCTGGGTGCTGGCACTCATGGGGCTACATGCAGGTGAACTACAGTAGGTCTCGATGCCTTTCTTCCTTAGAATTTTTACTGCAGGAATATCATCTTACAATCTCAGAAAATGTGCAACCATGTGCCAGAAACTGCACACAGGTACCAATGAGGCTTGTTGCTGCCCTCTGCATACTAGGAAGTTCAATGCCCTGTTAACCCTTAGCTGACCTTTTCTAGTCTCTGAACCTCCTAACAATGCTACCAGTTGGGCTCAGTGGTGTCTCCAGTCTTGTATAATTTGATTTTTGTCAAAATGACTTTACACTCTGAACAAACAATGTGAATGAAGCGTCTTGCCCTATTGCTGGGTTGAAATATAACATTAAAGGACAGCCTCAAGCTCAGTACAAAATGGCAGACTCCCTTTGTCAGTGGGGTTTCCTCTACTCTGGGGGAAACAGGACCCTGCATAGAATACTTAGAATACTTGAAGAATGTCACAAAGTCCTGCACCTGAGATTATTGGAATGCCTCCTCATGCTAATGAAGCATCCCAGGAGTCTTTTCCTTCAGCCACCTTTGACCACCTTGGATATTCTCATCCCCTTCCCCAAAACTATATAATGTTTGTTACAGCTTGAATAAATTATATACATACAAGTCCAGACTAAAGAAACATGAACAAGCAAATATCATCTCTGAGAAACATTTCTGCGATCACCAGAGAAGGGTTTAACGTAAAAAGTCTTTGGAGAAGGCCTTCTCTCCCCACCCCACTACTGGCACTAGATCCAGCCAGGCCAGAATCTTGCATGTTGCTGATTCTGCTTCATCGTTTCAGCCTGCTGTGCCCCAGAGTGTGGACATCCTGAGAAGGAGAAAGCTAAGGACAGGAAACCAAAGAAGGAAAGGTATATTTTGGTACTTATTTCAAAAGCTTCAATCTACTGTCTCCTGGCCCCTTGTTTTGACCCCGAGACAAGGTAGATCTTCTAGGGAATGTGACAGAGGGAAGCTATTCATGTGCTGATCATGGCAGATAGAACTAAGAAAATAGAGACAGAGACAAAGACAGAAACAGTAAAAGACAGGTTGCATCCCTCCAACGCACATCCTAGTGAATATGTCCTCCAGTCAGGACATATTAGATGTTTCCATCACATCACAAATGCTTTTAGAAATGTGAAGCCATAGTGGAGTAGCACATTGAAATGAGAGATCTCACAATCTAGTCACTTACCAAAGCCCTGCCTCTGAATTTCACTGGAGACTAAACTTTTGATAAGCAAGCCTTTGGGGGACATGACACATGAAATCCACACATAGTAAAGGTCACTTGCATCCAGAAGAACATCCCTAAAGGCTGGCTTTGGACTTTCTATGTAGATAATATAAAGCTGAACATCTACCCCCTGAGTGCTAAGATTATAGTAGTGCACCACGGTGTCTGATTTGTGTGGTTCTAGGGATGGAATCCAGGCTTTTGTGCTTGCTGGGTCTAAAAGCTGTGCCATTATCCCCCAGGCTCTCTCTCTTTACCCCCAAACAGGAACTTTAATCTTTTTGAAAGACTTATAACCCCTGTTGTCCTCGCTACAGACTCACTTCAGTCTCCATTTGTCCCCCCAGTTCTCCCAAGCATAATAAAGGAACCACGTACCCCATCCTCTCTGCAGCACTCCCTTACTTTCCTAGTCTCTCAGGAACTGGGTCCCCTTCTCTAGCACCATCCTTACTGAGCCCACCATGGTGGTTCCCATAGTCATGTGATTTCAACTTCTCATGTGTCATCTCAACATCAGTGCTTTACCTCGACTCCTCCTCATTGATTAATGAAGACCCTTTGTCACTGACCCTGGAAAATCAAAGCCACTGGTTCCCAGGATTACCAATCTGTGTTAGCTCGAAGCAGCTTACTTTCTCCCCATGGCCTAAAATCTGCCTGAAATTAGGAAAGCGAAAAGTTAGACTAGATTATGGCAGAAGGCTCAGTAAGTAATGCACTTTCCAAACAAACATGAAGACCTGAGCTTAGATCCCTCAGGTGAGGAAGTGGGAAAGAGAAAGCAGAGAAGAAAGAGAGTGTGCACTCTAAAATCTCAGCATTCCAGGGCCAGAGACAGGACATTTTAGTCAAAGTGTTGAGCTTGAGGTTTAATGACAGAGCCTCACTCCCCACAAAAAAAAAAAAAAAAAAAAAAAAAAAAAAAAAAAAAAAAAAAAAAAAGCCAAAAACAAACAAATAAAAAACCCAAAGATAATATTGTTGAAAGGAACTAAAAAAATCAATATCAACTTCTGTCCCTGCACACATTTGTACATATGAACACATGTATACATACATGAACACTCAGGGTTTGTCATTCCAGTTGCTTTGTGAGGCTGAAAAACACATTTTGAAGGATTCATCTTACCTTTTTACAGCTCAGTCACTTCAAAATTTCCATGAAATTGACTTTAGATTTATATTTCTCTGGTGTCTATCTGATTTGAATTTCTATACAGAAGAGAAGATTTTGAGAAAATATAAATTTTAATTTGCAAAGGAAAGAAAGGAACCCAATAGTCACTATTCTCCCTAAAAGCAAACAAACAAAAGACAACTATTTGGGGGTGTCACTGGTTTCCAGGTTTCACTCTCTGATTTTATCAAAATGTTAACCGCAAAATGGAAACCGAGGCCTCACCTATATAGATTCACTTTCTGGATAAATCATCTCTTAGCCAGCTACAATGATAATGTGACTTGCTTATCTCCCTTTTTCATAACAATCTCTAATGTCTGGGTAAGGGATGGCAGATACAACATACACAATGGCGAGAAGGAAGAAGGCATGGGCAAGCCCGCAGCATTTTCAGAAATGGCACTATAGAATGTACACTTGTTCAGCCTAACTTTCAGGTTTCCCCTATCTCATATAGCAGGCAGAACATCCCTGTTGTATCTGCTGGTCTATCAATTTGTCCTCAGTCCTATTAGCTAGTTGTTCATCCCACTGTGAAAACTTCCCACCTAGTGTCCTGAACTTTTTTCCTGTTTAGCTATTACCTTCTGATCTTAGTCCATACAAGAGCAAGAAAAGGGTTCTGTCCAACTGTAGGTAAAATCTGTTCATAGTCTTTGCTTAGCCACTCTTATAAATTCCCACTGTTCTTGTAACAGAATCAAACTCTCTCTCTTTCTGTCTCTCTGTCTCTCTGTCTGTCTGTCTGTCTGTCTCTATCTCTGTCTCTGTCTCTGTCTCTTCCTCTCTCTGTCTCTTCCTCTCTCTCTTCCTCTCTCTCTCTCTCTCCCTCCCCCCTCTGTGTGCATATGTGAGAGAGACAAAGAGAGAGACAGAGTCAGAGACAGAGAGAGTATGTGCTTATGTGTACATCTGTACATTTTTACACCACATTATAACTTTCCAGTGTTGTTTGGCATGGTCCATTTACCTTGTTTTATGAGGCAGTGTCTCTTACCTTCTTTGAACTGTCTTACTTCTCCTTACTCCATCCTGGGACCACCATATGTTGCTTCACTTCTATAATATTGGTTCAGAGAATCAAACTGAGGTCTTACTCCTTACAAGGCAAGCACTTCACAAACTGAACTATGTCCACAACTTCTATACTGGCCTTTTAAAAATGTTACACATGGAGGGTAGAGGACAATATAAAAGTGGCCAGAATAGGTTCTATTCTTCCATATGAGTGTCAGGGATTAAACTGAGGTTTTCAGTCTTGGCAGCAAGTACCTTTATCCTCTGGACCATCTTTCTGGCCCCTTGACTTACTTTTATAGCAGACCTATATTCAAGTAGTCATTAATCTATAAATTTAATGAACAGACTAATCCATTCAGGAAGGGAAATCCCTGATTAGTGTCTAAAGTTTTTAATATTCAATTATATAGATTAAAATTAAGATAAGTTTGGGAGGAGAGAAACCACACTAAAGCCATAGTAGGTCTTTGGTGGATAGAGGATTACTGCTAAGGTGCTCTTTTCAGTGAGCACTTGTAATTCCAGCTGGTGGGACACTGTACACAGAACACCAGTCACCATCACTCAAGTGTCCTCTCCAGCAGTTGGAGACCTTTCACCTGCGGCCACAGCCTTCTCAGACTAGCCCTTATCCAGTAACTGATCAGAGTCTGGAAATCTGCCTGCCTGCCATAAAAAAATAACACACTGAAAAGTCCACTGCAGCTCTTCATGTCCCTTGGGGTATGCTATCATGTGGGCCTATATCCTTGAAGCTCAACTCTTCTCTGCCCTTTCAGTACATTCACCACTGTTTAACCCATGGAGAGGCACAAACAAATGTATATTCACCCAGATAGAGCACTGATGACAGACACACCATCAATAAATTGAATCTAGCTTAGTGACAGTGACATAAACAGGTTTAACTACAGGATCATGGTAACTCAAAGGCATCATTGAAAAGCCCAGTAAAGCATGGGCCCTAACTTCTGCATCCTGTATCCCTGAGGCAGCTTGTACCACCTACAGGCTACACAGTGATAAGAGAGCCTTCTTTCCCCTGAAACCATGGCTTATATAATCTTATAAATCTTATAAGTTTTAAAAAGTTCCTAAGACAAGTTTTGTTTCTTGTTTGTTTACTTCCTAAGACACCTAAGTATCTTTCTGGAGTTTTAAGGCACCTTGCTCCAGGAGGGAATGTTTTAACTCAGAGAAAATCACTTTGCAGCACCCTTGCATGCACAGAGACATGTCTAAATCATTCCCTATCAAACATCCAGACTGTGAAATCCCCCCCTAGGAACAAATCCCTGGGAAGTGGGGCCAACACTAAACTCCTTCCACTGGTGAACACTTGTCAGGGGCAAGAAGACAGATAAAGTGTTATTCATGCCTAAAGTGAGAGACACATGACTTTACCAACAGCTACTCGACCTCTTTTGAAGGGCCTGTGGTCAAGGAGAGCCCAGAAGAAACCAGAAAATGGATCTCTTACCCAGTTCACAAGAATCCACCTAGTAGGAGTGCTGAAGAAACTTTCTGAAAAAGAGATGCTTGACTTCATTCCGGGGAAGTAAACAGAACTAAACAGGAAGATAGCTAGGGCAGATGGGCACTAACAGTCCAGAAAGATGAAGGATGATAACTGGTAAGTGTGATGGGTGGTCAGAGTCTAGGCAAGAATTTTCAAGATTGTTGGTGTCTTATCTGAGAATGAATTAAAAGTTTACACAGATTTGCAAAAGTAGAAATATTACTTTATTCAATAGCTCTGCAGTACAATTGCCAAACACTTTCAAAATCAAAGACTATGCAAGTGATATCACCCAAGATTCCTATTATTGTTTTCCATCCCTTTTATGAGATTCAACAAGAAGATAAATTTGGTTGATAAGGAGAAGAGTTTGAGTGGTTCTATATATTGACTTACAGTTTTCAAAGTATATAAATATTTCTTTATGGAACTTGTACATTTCCCATAATTCATCTGATTTTAATCATGTGCACACCCAATTGTGCATATGTATAACATGGTGAAGACTGGATTCTCCCTAAAGGCTACACAATTGCCCTATTGTGCACCCACACAAAACCAGTCCAGGCCATACTGGCCCATCACTCTTGCAGGGTTTCAGGGTTTGACCTTGATTGTCTGAATAATAACAGGATATTATCAAAGTTTGCTACAGTAGTAATGTATTTCCATTGTTTAAAGCATGTGCAGCCTGATAAAGATGGAAGACCAAAGTTGTCAAATAGTTACTAGGTTCATTGTTATAAAACAATGTTATACATACATGTATTGTCTATACCAAGTGAAGTCAAAAGTTGCTTGGGATTCTCTATGCTTGCATGCCTCAAAAGGATCAGAAGAGGTCGACAGAGAGTTTGTCCCTTGCACTCATGAATATGAGATAGACCCCAAAGCTCCTAGCAATGGGCCACTAAGGAAAAGGTGCCAATAAGAAGGTGATCGCTCTAAATGGTTTGATATTCTATTACTTGGCTCTCCTAACCCCAGATTCACTCATTAACTGCCAAGTCAAAAAAAGTATTGAGCCATACTCCACCATGCTTATTCTATCCCTTCTGTCTAACTTGAGTCTCCAGGTCATATATCTCCATTGCTGTGGGTATTAAGCAAGAGGATTTGCTCGCTAGTCTCCACAGAATCGCAGGACAATTACCCACTGTATATGCTTTCCATGTAATAGTTAATCTTGATTATCAGATTGACATAGTATAGTATCTAAAATCTACAAAGCAAGCCTCTGAGTATGTTTATGAGAAAGTTTCTAGGTGGGTTAATTATGTTGAGAAGTCATAGGCCAATGGTAGGTATCGCTATGCGTAATTTGAGGTTGGTAACTGAATAATATGAAAGTGAGCTGACACCAGCATTTATCCCTCTCTGCTCCCCGACTGTGAATTCAACATAACCAGCTTGCCTCATGCCCTTGCCATTATACTGTCCAATCAGGATTGAGAATTACCATGTAAATACAGCTCTGGGTGTGTGTACAAATAAGAAAGGGAGAATTGTTTTGTGTAGAGGAAAATGTAGCACATACTTTTAATCCCAGCACTTGGGAGGCAATGGATCTCTGAGTTCGAGGCCATCCTGATCTACAAAGTGAGTTCCAGGACAGCCAGGGGTATACAGAGAAACCCTGTCTCAAAAAACCAAAAATAAAAAAAAGGAAAAAGAAAAAAAAGATCACCCCTCAATCTCTCCTGTCCCACCGGACCACGTTCTAACTCTGCTGCAGGTACTAACCGGCCACATCACTCTGTCCTGGAGCGCTCCTGCTCTTTTCCCCCAGCTTGCAAGTTCATCTCACTTACATGCAACGCCCACACCCCCCCCCCCACAATCAGTCATCTAGCGCCTAATTACTCAGTAGAAATGTGACTCTTAAGGCTTAATTATACAATTAGGTTTACATATCAATAAGATCACAATTTATAGGATGCCAATACAATAATTTCTGAGCCAAATGATAAAGATAATGCTTTAACCCAATTATTCTATGCTTGGGAAAACCTTAGCTACTTGTGACTGTTTAAAAATATACTGGGTCTGGATCATCTTGTTCATCTACCTCCATGTTGATTTCTTTTACTTCTCCTCTGACCTCCGACCTTTCTCGATCCTAAGCTTCTAGCTCCACCTCTCTTTTCCTGTCCAATCACAGGCCTGTCACTGCCCTAATGTGATTGGACAGAGAAAATACTGCAGCAATTTAAGACTAGATAAATTGGAGTGAGTAGACCAGCCCTACTGTGGAAAGCACCATGGGCGGGCTGGGTCTTAAACTGTAAAAATAGAGGTAAGCAGAGCACCAGCTTCCATTCCTCAATGTTTTTTGACAATGGATCCAATGTGGCCATCTGCAGACAACACAATGTCCTCACCATGATAGGATGTGCCCTCAAACTGTGAGCCAAAATAAACTTTCCTACCATAACTTGCTTTTGTAACTAACAAAGATGCCTTTGCCAGGACATGGTCACCAGTCCTCAAAAACCCTGCTTCTTCCAACACATCCATCACCCAAGTCTGTGCCGCTGATATTTATCCCACAGTGACGATTCAACTGCACCCATCTGAGACAGGCCAGCTCTATTTCCTTATTCAAGTCCAATGGACATAATCTTCTCTTGACCTGAACACTTGTTGACTTCCTCTGATAATGAAATGTCAGAGTGATTAAACCTCCTAAATGTTCTGTATTCGAAATGACTGGTGACTATTCAGATAACGTACTTCACCAATACCAAATGTATGAGTGGGGAAGGATCTATTTCAAACCAGGTCTGGATTTCCTTCTCTTTCTCTCTCTCTCTCTCTCTCTCTCTCTCTCTCTCTCTCTCTCTCTCTCTCTCTCTCTCTCTCTCTCTCCCTCCCTCCCTCCCTCCCTC
>JADRCC010429931.1:0-10069 GCA_019843855.1 Hylomyscus alleni
TCATATTTTTGGATTTCAATCGATTAGGATATGTTGGTAATATTAATTTTCATAGTAAGATATTAAGAAAAAGTAATTGTTACTTCCTGTTGTTTTTGTTGTAAGAGGTGGAATTAGGTTTGTGTGGATTTGTTAAAAGATTACCTCTTGCTTCTTCTAGGGTATAGTTTTGCTCCTTGTGTTGGTGTTTTCCATCTATTATCCTTTGTAGGGCTGGATTTGTGGAAAGATATTGTGTAAATTTTGTTTTGTCATGGAATATCTTGTTTTCTCCATCTATGGTAATTGAGAGTTTTGCTGGGTATAGTAGCCTGGGCTGGCATTTGTGTTCTTGTAGGGTCTGTATGACATCTGCCCAAGGTCTTCTAGCTTTCATAGTCTCTGGTGAGAAGTCTGGTGTAATTCTGATAGACCCGTCTTTATATGTTACTTGACCTTTTTCCCTTACTGTTTTTAAAATTCTTTCTTTGTTTAGTGTATTTGGTGTTTTTATTATTATGTGATGAGGAGAATTTCTTTTCTGGTCCAGTCTATTTGGAGTTCTGTAGGCTTCTTGTATAGTCATGGGCATCTCTTTCTTTAGGTTAGGGAAGTTTTCTTCTATAATTTTGTTGAAGATATTTACTGGCCCGTTACCTTGGGAGTCTTCACTCTCTTCTATACCTATTATCCTTAGGTTTGATCTTCTCATTACATCCTGAATTTCCTGGATGTTTTGGATTAGGAGCTTTTTGCTTTTTGCATTTTCTCTAACTGTTATGTCAATGTTTTCTACCCCTGAGATTCTCTCTTCTATCTCTTGTATTCTGTTGGTAATGTTTGCATCTACGACTCCTGATCTCTTTCCTAGGTTTTCTATCTCCAGGGTTGTCTCTCTTTCTGATTTCTTTATTGTTTCTATTTCCATTTTTAGAGTCTGGATGGTTTTGCTCATTTTCTTCACCTGTTTGATTGTGTTCTCCTGTAGTTCTTTAAGGGATTTTTGTGTTTCCTCTTGAAGGGCTTCTAGCTGTTTACCTGTGTTCTCCTGTATTTCTTTGAGGGTGTTTTTTACATCTTTCTTAAGGTCCTGTATTATCATCATGATAAGTGATTTTAGATATGAGTCTTGCTTTTCTGGTGTGATGGTGTGTCCAGGACTTGCTATGGTGGGAGTATTGAGTTCTGATGATGCCAAGTAACCTTGGTTTGTGTTGCTTATATTCTTATGCTTCCCCGCATCGTCTGGTTATCTCTACTGCTACCTGCCCTTGCTAAATCTGACTGGAGCCTGTCCTTCCTGTCATCCTGATTATGTCAAAATTCCTCAGAGTCAAGCTGTCTCTGTGATCCTGTGATTCTGGGATCCTGTGACCCTAGGCTTGTTAGAGCACCTGGGAGTGGAGCTTCCTCTGGGTGTTTTGGGAATGACTGAAGAGTTTTCACCCAATGTCTGCTCAGGGCACCAGCTGACCCAGACAGACCAGAAGCAACCTGAGCCACTAGGCTGGCAGAGTTCCTGTGTGCCTGAGTCCTGCTGGTCCCAGTTACTCCAGGTATTGGGACAGATGTTGTATCCTACTCACCTCTGATCCTGGGCGTGTTAAAAAGCCTGGGAGTGGAGCTTCCTCTTGGTGTTGTGGGACCGGAAGGAACCTGAGCCACTAGGCTGGCAGAGTTTAACCAAGTTATCATTGAGTAGAGCATTGTGCAGTTTCCATGTGTATGTGTGCTTTCTGTTGCTTTTGTTGGTATTTAAGATCAGTCTTAGTGCGTGGTGATCTGATAGGGTGCATGGGATTATTTCAATCTTCTTGTATAGTTGAGGCCTGTTTTGTGACCAATTATATTGTCAGTTTTGGAGAAGGTACCATGAGGTGCTGAGAAGAAGGTATATTCTTTTGCTTTAGGATGAAATGTTCTATAAATACCTGTCAGATCCATTTGGTTCATAACTTCTGTTTGTTTCACTGTGTCTCTGTTTAGTTTCTGTTTCCATGATCTGTCCATTGTTGAAAGTAGGTGTTGAAGTCTCCCACTCTTATTGTATGGGGTGTGATGTGTGCTTTAAGCTTTAGTAAAGTTTCTTTTATGAATGTGGGTGCCCTTGCATTTGGAGCATAGATGTCCAGAATTGAGAGTTCATGTTGGTAGATTTTTCCTTTGACTAGTATGAAATGTCCTTCCTTATCTTTTTTGATAACTTTTGGTTAACTTTTGGTTGAAAGTTGATTTTAGCTGGGTGGTGGTGGTGCATGCCTTTAATCCTAGCTCTTGGGAGGCAAAGGCAGGTGGATTTCTGAGTTCGAGGGCAGCCTGGACTACAGAGTGAGTTCCAGGACAGCCAGGGCTACACAGAGAAACCTTGTCTCAAAAAAACCAAAAAAAAAAAAAAAAAAAAGAAAAGAAAAGAAAAGAAAGTTGATTTTATTCAATATTAGAATGGCTACTCCAGCTTGATTCTTTGGACTATTTGCTTGGAAAATTGTTTTCCAACCTTTTACTCTGAGATAGTGTTTGTCTTTGTCACTGAGGTGTGTTTCCTGTATGTAGCAAAATGCTGGGTCCCATTTACGTATCCAGTCTGTTAGTCTATGTCTTTTTATTGGGAAATTGAGTCCATTGATGTTAAGAGATATTAAGGAAAAGTGATTGTTACTTCCTGTTATTTTTGTTGTTAGAGATGGAATTATGTTTGTGTGGCTATCTTCTTTTGGGTTTGTTGAAAGATTGTTTTCTTGTTTTTTCTAGGGTGTGGTTTCCCTCTTTGTATTGGTGTTTTCTATCTATTATCCTTTGTAGGACTGGATTTATGGAAAGATATTGTGTAAATTTTGTTTTGTCATGGAATATCTTGCTTTCTCCATCTATGATAATTGAGAGTTTTGCTGGGTATAGTAGCCTGGGCTGGCATTTGTGTTCTTGTAGGATCTGTATGACATCTGCCCAAGATCTTCTAGCTTTCATAGTCTATGGTGAGAAGTCTGGTATAATTCTAATAGGTCTGCCTTTATATGTTACTTGATCTTTTTCTCTTACTGCTTTTAATATCCTTTCTTTGTTTTAGTGCATCTGGTGTTTTGATTATTATGTGACAGAAGGAATTTCTTTTCTGGTCCAATCTATTTGGAGTTCTGTAGGCTTCTTGTATGGTCATGGGCATCTCTTTCTTTAGGTTAGGGAAGTTTTCTTCTATAATTTTGTTGAAGATATTCACTGGTCCTTTAAGTTGATAATCTTCACTTTCTTCTATACCTATTATCCTTAGGTTTGATCTTCTCATTGTGTCCTGGATTTCCTGGATGTTTTGGGTTAGGAGCTATTTGCTTTATGTATTTTCTTTGACTGTTGTGTCAATGTTTTCTATGGTATCTTCTGCCCCTGAGATTCTATCTCTTGTATTCTGTTGGTGATGCTTGCATTTATGACTTCTGATCTCTTTCCTAGGTTTTCTGACTGCAGGGTTATCTACCTTTGTGATTTCTTTATTGTTTCTATTTCCATTTTTAGGTCTTGGATGGTTTTGCTCATTTCCTTCACCTGTTTGATTGTTTTTTCCTGTAGTTTGTTAAGGGATTTTTGTGTTTCCTCTTTAAGGACTTCTAGCTGTTTACCTGTGTTCTCCTGTACTTCTTTAAGTGAAGTTACTTATGTCCTTCATAAAGTCCTGTATCATCATCATGAAAGATGATTTTAGATCTGAATCTTACTTTTCCTGTATGGTGGTGTGTCCAGGACTTGCTATGGTGGGAGAATTGGGTTCTGATGATGCCAAGTAGCCTTGGTTTCTGTTGCTTATGTTCTTACACTTGCCTCCTGCCATCTGGTTATCTCTAGTGCTACCTGCCCTTGGTATATCTGACTGGAGCCTGTCCCTCCTGTGATCCTGGTTGTGTCAGAACTCCTCAGAATCCAGATGTCTCTGTGATCCTGGGATACTGGGATTCTGGGATCCTGTGACCCTGGGCTTGTTAGAGCACCTGGGAGTGGAGCTTCTTTGAGGGTGCTCTTTATGTCTTTCTTAGAATCCTGTATCATCATCATGAATCCTCAGAATCCAGCTGTCTCTGTGATCCTGTCAACTGCCCGTTTGTAACCTGTCATGGAGTCAGCCTGGCTCTGGCTAAATCAATCACTTTGATGATGAGCTGCGATGTGGGGATGTAAGCCAAATAAACCCCTTCCTCCCCAAGTTTCTTTCGTCATGGTGTTTCACCACAGCAACATGACCCTAACTAGAATGATGATCCTAGCTTGTCTTCCCTCCATATCAACCTCCATAAGTGGCCCCAGAATAGCTAGCCCACCTGGGGCTCAACATCTGCCTAGCCTCTGCCACCTAACTAGACTGTGAGGCTATTCCAAGCCCATACCTGAGGATAGGAATGAAGGTGTTCAAATCACCAGTACTACAAAGCATAAAAGTTTCTTGAAGCGAATGTCAGATATGTAGCAAAAACTAAGAGGAGTGTTAGGAGGGTGAGTCCCATAGCTGGTGTCCTTATTCTTCTATTTGACACCTACAGGGAACACACTGTGGTGGTTTAACTAGGAATGGTTCCTATAGACTTCATGTGTTTGAATGCTTATTCCAGAGGGGGTGGCACTATTAGGAGGTATGGCCTTGTGGTAGTAGGTATGGCCTTGTCAGAGGAAGCATGTTACTGTTGGGGTAGGCTTTGGAGTCTTGGAAGCCCAACACAGTCTCTCCTTGCTACCTTCAGATCAAGATGTAGAGCTCTCAGCTCCTTCTCCAGCACCAGGTCTGCCTGCATGCTACCATATTTCTCTCCATGACGATAATGGACTAGACCTCTGAACAGTAAGCCAGCCCCAATTAAATGTTTTCCTTTATAAGAGTTACTATGGTCATGGTGTCTGATTACAGTTATAGAAACCCTAACTAAGACATACACCAGAATGATGGAGTCCATCTTTTCAGCCACAGATGCCTGCCTTCCTTTCTCTTTTCTGGTTCACCACATTCCTGAGAAACTCTCATGGTAACTCTTACTTTAATCCAACCTGAAGACTCCAATTTTAATTTTCATCTAGGGCTTAGTCTCTCTTCCATGTATATAATGGGGAAAAGGTAGATAAACACCAGTGACGTGATTTGTTTTAGCTGTCAACTTGACACAACCTGGAGACACCTGGGAAGAAAGTCTTAATGAGACCATGTCTGTGAGGATTTTCTTGATTGTTAATTGACCCATCCTACTGTGAGTGGCACCATTCTCTAGGCTTAGGATCCTATAAAAGAAGAGAAAGCTGGCTGAGTACAAACAGCAAGTAAACAGGTAGCAAAAACACATCCTTCTCTCTCTGTGTTCACTCATGTGGATAGTTAAGAAGGACAGAGTCCTAAGGTGAGATGCTGTAGTCTGAACATGACCCCCAGACTCATATTGGCATTTAACTGCTAGTAGGATGGCATTAAGAACTGAACTTTTAAATTCGTCATAGTGATAGGGACAGAACCTTGGCCGGGATTAAGGCCGGTCCTACAGACTTGAGGACATGGATTTGTTCTCACCTGTGATCTATCATGTGAAGACCAGTTGTCGTCCCTCACAGCCCCGCCCCCAAGATGCAGCAGTGAGAGGCCATTTTGAAAGAGAACAGCACAGACACCAATCCCGCCAGTTTGTCAGCTTTGAGTTTTTTGGCCCGTGAAAAACAACTAAATCACCCAGCTTGTGGTCCTCTGCTACATCAGCATAAACCAAAAGGACAGAGTCTGAGGAGGAGTAATCCTAAGAGGTAGAGCCAATAAGAAATGAGTTTTTAAAAGAGGCGGGGCCAAGAGAGGCAAAGGAGCCAATCCTAGGAGGTAGAGCCAATACGAGGAGGGGTTAAGAGAGGCAAATTAGAAGGGAAATAAGGAGAGTGAAACAGAGAGGGAGGGCATCCTGAGTGCTGTCTAGACCAATGTCTTCTGCTAGCGTAAAACTCAGAAGTCCTTTTAATAGAGTGTGGCACTTCAGGACACTGATAAGAAAGCGCTCATCACAAACATAAAATGATCCAGCTCAAACACCAGTGTTTGCCAATGTCTACGGGTCCCCAACAGCTTATGAACTTTCGTTTCTCATATAATGGAAACAGAAGAAACCAAACCAGATTGGCGTTCCCAGTCTTGCCCTGTCAATGGAGCGACCCCCAAGGAGGAACTAACAGCTTCTGTTGAACCTGGAGAGAACAAGAGCATTTAATACAGCAGATGCTAGCTGAGTATAGGCTAGCCAATGACAAGACCCCTGGATCTTGTCCACGTCTGAGGGATGCTTGAGTCCCCAAATATCGGGACAGGGGGGTGGGGGGGGATGACTGAAGAGCAAAAGTGATATGTAAGCACATTGTTCTCATCCAGAGAGGTGGGAATAATTCTCTGCAACGAACTTCTCAAGGAGGGCCAAACACAAGGCCTTCCTTCCTGTTTAGCCTCTGGTTTGTCCCAGAGCTTCCAAGCTTACCTGGTGTTAGCAATTGCTTTAAGTTCCCCCACCCATACAATGTTTGCCAGAATCTATGCCTGCAGATCCTGAGTCGGTAGATCTCCTGGAGGCCCAGGAATCCTTCGTTTTCTGGACACACCCCTGGCCACGAGCCATTCTTCTGGTGTGATGGGTTTGAGAGGAGATGGTTGTTCTGCTCTGCCCTTCCTCTCTTCTTTCTTATCCACCAATGCTGACTTCTAGGCTCCCCAGCTTCTGCCCACCACATACTCTAGCCATTGTTCAGAGTGGGTCCCTAAACCAACCCAGGCTTGACTCAGGTTTCCCTCCCATTCTCATCAATTTCAGTTTGAGCTAATCATTTGCCAATCTTTGCATTTCCCCCTAGATGGTGGGTAGAGTATCCATCCAGTTCACTTACCAGATTCCAAAAGTACTGGCGATAAGAACTACACCCTCAGATGACCCCAGGGGTTTAAAGTGTTTAGCACTTACTTGAGACATGAAATCTCTTCAGAAATCCTATCTCCCTTTCTTTCTTTCTTTCTTTCTTTCTTTCTTTCTTTCTTTCTTTCTTTCTTTCTTTTTGTTATAATTTATTTTTAACTTTTTATTGATTCTTTGTGAATTTCACATCATGTACCCCAATCCCCATCTGAGGATTGGGGTACACGATGTGAAAGGTACATGTGAGGTACATGTACCTCATCTCCCCATCTATCCATATATACCATCTGCTTTTGCAACCCCCCAAAAATGCCCATCCACAAGGGGTGTGGTGACACAGTCCCTGCCCCTGGAGCATCACCAGGCAGCAGAGACATTGATCCCCACATGTGCTGATGGTTGCTGTTGCTCTGACGCTCATCTGCTGTCTCTTGTATTTCGTTTTCAATCTCTCTTTCTGGGGAATACACTTCCTCCCCCATTACTCAGAGCCAATCACTCCATAATAAATGAAACAGACGCAGTTCTCAGCATGAGAAATGGAGATGGTCATGAGGCTGTGGAGGATGATTAACAGGCCTTCCACTTGGCCTTTAGGGCCATGAGAAAGGATCTAGACAGCATAACCACAGAGGCCATAAAAGCCTACACGGTCCTTTGTAGAAATTGCTCTTTGCAAGACTTGGTCCAACTTGGAATTATGAGGAGATACATGTACCCTCTGGTCCAATGACTGCGGCATTAATTAGCCAGGATGAATGGGGAGGGGGGGACATTGAGGACAGAGCATTAAAGTGATCTCAAGAAAAGAAGGCATGGGTAGGAAACGAAGGAATCTATAGAAAACAAGCAAATGATAGATGGGTTTATCTTACTGGAGAAAGGTTTGTATGTGAATACAAATAGCGTCAGAGGGAGAGTACATGAGGCCATGGAATTGCCAGGGTGAGGAGCCAAAGACTAGTTTCTGCCTTTTTATTTTTAACACAGTTTTGCTTAAACATAAAGAAATAGGGTTTCACGTGTCCTCTGTTACAATTCTCATATTTCTCCAAACTGCTTCAAGCCTCTACTCAATTCATAATTACCACATAGATTAATACCTTATAATCAAATTTCTAGTTAATATTAAATTTACTTATACAAATATACAAATCCAAAATTACACCATAAGGGTGAGACCTGTATCTAATATAGTTACTATTTATATAAACTTCATTATTAGAATATTTTTATATTACTAATTTTATAGCCATTTACTCTGATATTACATCTGTTATCATCTGTCCCGAGTGTTAGACAAAGTGTGACTTTGCTTGACAAGGGTCAACATTGTAGGTCAGTCACCAGTTCCATCTTGACATTGAGTCCTGGGTCGGCACAGTGCTACCCTCTGGGACATCCTCTTAATGAGACAACGGTCACGTGCCCAGGTATTAGACTCACAAACATCCCTTGCGTACTGGATGCAATTTCCTCAAAAATCAAGAACTCTACCTAAAGGGAGATAATACCCAGCAGACATCTCTGAGATTATGCTTATAATGCAAGTATTGAAATATAAATGCAGAATGGCCATGTTCTGATGGTGATAAAATGGCAAAGGTAAGCTTCCATATAAAACAAAAATGAAACACACCCAGTTTTCCACATGTCTCTTGACATCCAGATGTTTGGCAATACAAAAAAAACAAAACATCTGGGCAATAATTACGTCGATTTTTGTTGTCACCAAGATGCTTGCTTTTTATAAATCTGTGTAGCATCTAAGGTGCTCTGAACCCTTCCTTAGCAATACCTCCATGTTTGGAGTGGTAAAGACCATGGAATCTGAGATGTGAGTTGTTTCCTGCCCGGTTGGCTCTGACCTGGTATGAACACATAGCTTGTAAATTTCTTCTGAATGCCCTGCATTCCAATCTCACAAGTGGGGACTTTAAATAGCAGCTTATCTTTGTGTCGAAATTCCTTAATGCTTTTACAGCAGAAGAGGGAAAAAAGTATATAAGGAAAATCAGAAATCAAGCTGTTCCAGCCCATCACACTGCCACTGCGGTACATGTGGTAAATGGGACACCCAGTGACCTCTTAGAATTGCCATTATCCAGCTATTCAAGGCAGCTGGTAGGTTTAAAAGATGAGTTCTTTGCTAGTTGGTTAAACAAAGATTCACTTAGAAGAGTTCTAATGCTTTTTCCCCCGTTACATAATGTCAAATATGAAAAGCTCCCATGCCTGTGCCCTGTGGTGTGGTATAAAAATAGTGTCTCTGACTGCAATCTGATGGGGCAAGGGTACCAAAGATGAAAGTAGCAATAACGCATGACTGCACAGGTTTAAGGACAACGTGGAGAAGGAAGCCCTGGGAACTCCTTCCAGCTAGCAATCAGACCCCTTTCATTCATTTTAATTATAAGTAAAGGGAGAAGAAAAGCAGGGAAAGACGGGCAAATGTTTTACCTCGATTAATTCCAGCAGGATGCAGGAATGTATGTGTCAGACTCGACCATCGTTAAACCTGGCATGTAATTATAGCACCGTGTCTTGCAGGATCTTGAGGCAATCATTTTCATCTTTTCATTCCTATGTGGTGACTAAAAATTACCATTTCAAATCTCACTGAGTAATCTGCTTCAGTTTTGGATAGTTAAGAAGTCACCCAGACCCGAAGATTCAAACAGGATGGCATTCGGGTGAAGGTGCCTGCAGACACTGGATACGAGACACTGCTTGCCTGCTTTGTTTAGAAAGATGCAAGGAGGCAGTTAGGAAGCACCACAAGTGCTTTCCCATTTCTCAGACCTATCCCCTGCATCAGCATCTCGGACGGAGCTGCCATGTCACAGAAACACATCTCAAGAAGGAGATCCTTCTTCTGCATAGGTCCTCTGCATCTGTGCCACAGTTGTATAGCTTGATCTTCTTACAGTGGGAGCCAGGGCTGTCTCTGACTCTTCCGCTGCTTTGGGGACCCCTTTCCTCATACTGGGTTATCTTGTCCAGCCTTAATATGAAGGGAGGGGCCTAGCCTTACTGCAACGTGATATGCCGGGTTTGGTTAATATCCATGGGAGGCCGGCCCTTTTCTGAGGGAAACAGGAAGAGTGAGTGGGGGCAGGGTGGAAGAGAGATGGGAGGGTATTAGGAGGAGGAGGAGGAGGAGGAGGAGGAGGAGGAGGAGGAGG
>JADRCC010430360.1:0-22649 GCA_019843855.1 Hylomyscus alleni
ATATTTCAGGAAATACTGAAAAAAGCAAGACTAAAACTGAAAAGGGAAAATAGCAAATCCTTTAGCTTCATGGACTGTGTCAAATCACGCCCTCCATATTTGCCCCTTGAAACATACAGCTCTTTGCACTGCCTCTATAAATGGATCTTCTGTGACATCTGTCTCATATTTTGGCATCTCCAACATCTTAAGGGCTTCTTCATTGTCTCAGCTACATGCAATGGTTTCTCAGGCCATTTTTCTCAGAGCATTTTTCTCAGATTCAATAAATACCTGCTACACTTCTCCCGGGCTCACTGGCTTTCTGAAACTCTGGAGAAAGATTGTACAATATCAGCATTCTTTGATCTTTCATGTGTCCACAATCAGTATGCCACACTGCAGGTCTGACAACCAAAATTGACTGCCAACTTGTTGTGAACCTTGAGCCACTTAGATTATTAGCAGCCACATTTGTGCCTTGTGGTTTTCTTGCAGCAGAAAATCCTTAGACCTCTGTCTTTCACAAGTTGGAAGATTAGGTGGGTAGGGACAGTCAATTAAAGCACACTCCATGCTGTTCCAGTGCTTAATGGTACTAAGTCCCTTAAAAATTACAGTACACACTTCAATAGTACCACTAAATGGGAGTTGTTGTTGTTGTTCTGCTTTTTCTATTTTACATTGAGTATAATTAATAAAACAGTGCTTCTATAAAAATTTAAACAAAGTTGCAAGAGAACATAAAATTTCCAAAGATGCCCTGGGTTTGCAATACATTCAGTTTCCAAAGGGAGCACTCAAATCAATTTAACAGGCAGACAAGATGTGGTCTCTCACTGTCTTTGGGAAAAATATTTCTATAATTTTCTCCTCACAGTAGTCACTCTGATATCTGCTATGTGTAGGGTCTGCTCTTCCTAGGATGTCAGAAATTAAAGTTGATCTACAAGAGGCAAGGACTTTCCACAGTGATGACAGCCTCTGGGCCCTCACTCCACTTCAGAATGATGGAGTGACCTCCATCCTGGGATCTCCAGGTCCTTCTGAACCAGACAAGAAGCAATTGCTAGGGAAATGATATAAACTGAGGCAATGTCTACAAGAGTCCAAGTAAGCACACTGTGGTATGATCAGGCCAAATCCAGTTCCCACTGGTAGATAGCATTGTTTGGATGATGATTGTTGCTGATATGAACCCCTCACCCTCTAACTTAAAAGGAAAGGAAGGTCTGGGACTCAATACTGAAGGAGAAGACATTGAGACAAATGGCATTAGACACTTATTCCAACAAACGTTTGCCATCAAACAAACATGGCCATATGAACTAAAGCAGCATTCGAACACTGTACATTCAAGACTATCTTCATACATTCTTTAAAACTTAAAAAGAAAGAAGACCAAAACCACTGTTACCTACTGTAACACACTGTTATAGGGAAAATCAGAATGTCAGGGCTAGTTTTAGTCTTTTGGATACAAGGCAAAAATAATCCAAAACACAAAGAATTAAGAAAAGTAACAAGGAAAGCATTGCCAAACAAATTTCATGAAATCCATTAAATTCTAAAAAAAAAAAAAAGTAAGTATTTTATATTTACATTGCTTCATGAAAAAAAAAAAAGTCCCAACTGGAGCAACCTATATGAATGGTTATGTGAGGATACCATACAATCCAGTAGGGGCAGGAAATGGGTCCCAGAGTATACAGTTCTTTTCACTGAAAGAGGCAATGGCATTGTGGATAGGGATGACCAGAATCCCTACGGAGTTACCATATTAAGGAAAGCAAAATAAAGGTTTCCAGAATTTAATACATTCTGCATTACAAAAAATCCTGCTTAGTTCCTAGAACCCACCTTTTCTCTGATGTGAGTAGACAGGACTTCTAAAAATTCAGTGAACAATTAGCTGTGTTTCTGATATTGCAAGGCCACACTCTATTCTTTAGAATGTAGAAAATTTTTCACATGGCTCGAGATCCTCTTGGTTACAGCCTCAAACCCAGAAGATATGTCGTGGAATTCTTTCAAACAAGTGAAAGAAAGTACCATAGCCACCAAGAAGATTGTCTTGCTGTTTCTAAAAATCTTTATCTCACTTTTCAGTAAAGAAATATGGGTATAGGTTTATACATGTGACAGAATGCTATAAAAATCTCTGCACTTCTCAATAATTTAGGTTTACAATTACAGAATAAATAATCAGAAAGTGACAATGAATAGAAGCTTTTTAAAATTCAAAATTGCTATTTTTTAATGATCAAGTACAGGCAAAATTATATCATATTATCTACTAGAACTAAATTTCTTCTCTTTATTAGAAAATTCATAGGTTATTTATATCATTTCTTTGTATTAAGGTAGCAAAATATTAAGCCATTAAGTTTTCACATCTGTAAAACCCACAAGGTTCTATGACTATCCTGGACAACTCAACTAATTTTCTAGTCAATGATGTGATGGATTCAGTTTAGGAAATACTATTTCCTTCCCTATTTAGTTATCTGGCTCCAGTACAAGAGGAGAAGTGATGCACACCTCCATGCTAGTGATAGGACAAGGTAGTATGGCAGAACTTCCTGGAAGGTTTGAAGGAAAAAGTCTGTTGGGCTGGGAAGGTGCATGCATGCTCCATTTAAGATGATTTGAGTCCTTCCAACATCTGCAAAACAGCCCTATGCCTGGACATTGGAGGTTCAAGAACATTCTATTGATGGTAGGTACTAACACTGAGATATGGGGTTATTGACTTTGTGCAAATGCATGAATATTAAAGAGTTCATTATAAACCCAAAAGCAACTCACCCATAAATCAAAGAAAAAAAAGTCCCTACACATTGTGTTACAATGTGTCTGTCCCTCCAAACCAGCATCTATGTATGGAGATAAAATAGAGCTGAGGGAGGACACAGCTCACATGACAGCCATAAAATCTATTCTGGCACATCTATCAATATTTATATCATCTTTCACTGTTCTCATCTACACAGTGAGTACCACATGGTAGAAACAGGCAGACTGAGCTACAGTCTAAATATAACTTGAGAATGAAAAGATTAGGGAGGGCACCATAAACTATCAATTCACGGATTTCACAGTTTGGGGAACCTCCAAACTCTGGATGTGCCACCAGGAAACACTAAACAAAGTCCTGAATACAAGACACCAGTCAAAGATTCTCTAGTGAAGAGTTCAGGGAAGAGCTTGACTAGGTGTTGAAGATGCCCATTGATAGGCTCTACAGCATTATCTCAAGTACTACCTTGTCTGACAGCAGGTAGAGAGAAGGTACTAGAAAGTCAGGTAAGGGTACCACCAATTTGTCAAGGGTATTTTGCAAAAGTCTTTGCTGCTCCTTTCAGGAGGCAACAGGGTCCCATTCAAACTCCTCTCAGAATTTCTCAGCGTGATTGTGTAACTTTCTAGGTCCCAGCACTCAGGGCCATGTACATGAGTTTTGTGTTGCTGCTGATATGAGCCCCATGGGTGCTCTGAGTCCCTGCATCAACAGCACTAGCCCAGCTTGCCAATGATCTCTAGAGTTCGTGTGGTAGTTCTTGGCTCAAGGATTAAACAACTGCAGATAGTGGTGGATCAGCCTGATGTAGGCAGGGTCCAGTTGCTTCTTCCCCAGGCAGCTGTACTACTTGTACAGGTTTTTATGAGTGAATTGCTCTGGGAACAGGTGCTGTAGCAGATGGGAGGCAAAGTTGGCAAAGGACAGGCTGATCTCATAGATGCTGGGCAGCAGCTTCTTGCTCATAAGGCAATGTGAGTCTGTCACCTCAAAGTCAAGCTTTGGAAACTGCAGCTTGCCAAAGTTAATGAGCATAAGCCAAATCTTCTTGGAGTGCTACCCAGGACACTGACATTCCTGCTTCACTGCTGCAAGGTAGAAGTTGTTCTCTACTTGACAACTGAGATGTCCTCTGGAAGGCTAGAGGAATCCTGGCACTCTTCCTAAGGTGCCTCTCCCTCACTGCCTCCCTCTAGGAACAGATCCTACCACTCATCATTGATGCACTGGGAACACTGCTACAGTCAGAACTCCTCTTCCAGATCAGAAATGTAGATATCCATAGAGTTGAGGATGATCTGCAACCTCTGGGGACTCAGCTCCTGCTTGCTGTCATCAACATAACAGCTGTACTTTTGGCATCCGATCAATTCTGGGAAGAGCCACTGCACCAGGCAGTGAAGTCTCCTGAAGAAGAGGGTTCATCTAGGAACACGGTGGGGTCCTGGTGTCCACCACATGGTTCAAGGCAATGGTAATATGGAGGTCCAAAGACAACTTCCTCTTGGTTCTTGTCCAGAAAGTGACCTGCATCCACCTAGTTGGCTTCAAAGAAGTTGGTGGCTTGGCCATCTGTCTGTCTGATTTACATTTCCCTCTGGGCCCAGAAGCATCTGAAGAACTCATTCAGCTGTCTCAACCACTCAGCCTGCCACACAGCTGTGTCCTTCACAGAGGGATAATAGACCTGCATATAGGGATAATAGACTTTCACATAGTTGCAGATGAGCTTGAGGGGCAATGACTCTAGCTTCCACTTGGTGTAAAAGCCACAGGCATGGCAGACACAGTATAAACATATGTTGCTAAAGAGATCTGGAAATAACTTCACAAGTAGACAAGAGGCTAAGTCGCACCAGGAGAGGCTCTGCTCCATGATCTGCTACAGTTCATCAGTAGTGAGCTAGTACTCAGAGAGAGGCTAGCTCTTGACCACCAGCTCAGAAAGCTCACCTGCTCCTTGATGTAGAGATGTCCACCTTGCTGTGAAGCGGTGGCATGTTAGATGTGAGTGCGCTGAGCATATAGAACATCTTTAGGATCAGGAAGTAGATATTGAGGTTCCCATCAGTGGGAACTACAGCACCACATTCCTGCTTCTGAGACTTGTTCAGCATACTCAGAGGAGACAGGACTGTTAGTGGAGCCTTCCTTTGCAAAGAGCTAGGAGGGACTGAGCAGGTCTTCCGAGGAAGGGTTCTTTTCCTTCATGAACTTGTGGGAGATGCCATACAGAGTGTTCTTGTAGGAAAGGACTGTGACCTCAGTGGAAGGCTCTTCTTCTGCAGGCCACACAGAACTCTCAATCCCAAGCCTGCTCTCCATGAATGTCCAAGCTACAGACCAGGAGAGTGTGTATCCCCCTGCCTTTGATAGTCAGAAATAGATAGTACTTTTGTGTTCTCACATAGTCACAAACACCTCAGAACTTGTGAGACTGAGATGGTAGAAACAATTTTATATACTTGTTTTTAAAAATTTCTGTTTTGAAGTTGATTTGTACTTAACTTTAACCACAATCAATATTTCTTAGAGAGACTTTACATAAATGCATTAATATACATCGATATAAATATTCATTAGGATAGCTAGACTTAGCCAAAATAACAGATACTAATAAATCTGAATGTGCATCATAGAAATTATGTCTTAATAATTCAGAATGTATCTGTCATAATGTATTTTGTACTTTTTTAAATAAAATGCTACAGCACAAGTAATACATACAAATAAAACTGGATTGTCTCAGAGTTCTAAAGATGGAGAATTTAGGGATTGGGTATCTTGGGATGTTCCTCTGTATGTTCTCTTAGAAGAAATAAATCACAGTTCAAGACAGGGAGTTTGAGAGTAGACAAGCAAAAGAGATGGAGAACCAATACCTATGAACTTCTCCTGAGTTCCATTTATCATTTGTCTGTTGATGAGGGAGGATAGAGTTTTGTACTATAGATTGAATTTACAAAACAAATTTAGGGAGAACTGATCGAGTAAATGCACACTATCCTATCTGATCATTAGACAATAGCTCTCACGATTTCCCTCATATCTCACAAATGCTCAGTAAGAAAGATGATAACCCGATCACCATGATTATATTGCTAATCAGAGAGGCAGAGGCAGAGGCAGGAGCACAAACCAGAACGTTGTATGTAATTGAGGTTTCATGTCAATGTTTAGGGGGACACGTAAGTGTGTGTAAGTTTGCTTGTAGGGGCCAAAAGGCAAATTTAAGTGTCAAAGTGCCTTCTACTTTTGAGATAGGCTTTCTCATGGGCCTGGAGTTTCACTAAACTGAATACAGAAGCATACCAGTGAGCTGCCAGGGATCTTCTGCTTCCATTTTCCCTTCTTCAATTGCTGGAGTTATTAGTGTGAACACAAATGGCCAGCTATGTAAGAAGGCTCTAGAGATCTAAATCAGATCATCCCACTTGAATAGAAAACCCTTTTCTAGTTAAGCAACTTCTCCAGCTCTTTCTTTTTCTTTTTAATTGCATATTTTATTTACATTTCAAATGTTATCTCCTTTCCCAGTTTCCACCCCTCTTAGAAACCCACTATACCATCTTCTGTTCCCCTGATTCTATGAAGGTGTTCCTCCATCCACCCACACATTCCCACCTCCCCCTCTTGATTCCTCTACACTGGGGCATCTATAGAGTCTTCATAGGACCAAGGATGTCTCCGACCAATAATGCATGACAAATCTATCCTCTGCTACATGTGCAGCTGGAGCCATGTATACTCCTTTGTTGATGGATTAGTCTCAAGGAGTTTTGGGTGGTCTGGTGGGTTGATATTGTTGTTTTACCTGTGGAGTTACAAACCCCTTCAACTCCTTTGTCCTGTGCTTTGCCTTACAGAAACTTTGCAATTTTATGAGGTAACATTTGTCGATTCTTGATCTTAGACCATAAGCCCTTGGTATTGTGTTCAGGAATTTTCCCCGTGTCCATGTGTATGAGATTCTTCCCTATTTTCTCCTCTTTAAGTTTCAGTATATCTGGTTTTATGTGAAGGTTCTTGATCAATTTGGACTTGTACAAATTTGGACTTGGAGCTTATTCAAGGAGATAAGAATGAGTCGATTTGCATTCTTCTACATGCTAACCGCCAGTTGAGCCAGCACCATTTGTTGAAATGCTGTCTTTTTTCCAATGCATTCTATTTTTTTAGCTCCTTTGTCAAAGATCAAATGACCATTGGTGTGTGGGTTCATTTCTGGGTCTTCAATTCTGTTCCATTTTTCCTGTCACTGTACCAATACCATGAGGTTTTTTTATAACAATTGCTCTGTAGTACAGCTTGAAGTCAGGGATAATGATTCCACAAGAGGTTCCTTTATTGTTGAGAATAGTTTTGGCTATCCTGGTTTTTTTGTTATTCCAGATTAATTTGCAAATTGCTCTTTCTAAGTCTGTGAAGAATTGAGTTGGAATTTTTGATGGAGATTGCATTGAATCTGTAGATTGCCTTCGGTAAGATGGCCATTTTTACTATATTAATCCTGCCAATACACGAGTATGGGAGATCTTTCCATCTTCTGAGATCTTCTTCAATTTTCTTCTTCAGAGACTTGAAGTTCTTGTAAAACATATTTTACTTGCTTTGTTAGAGTTACACCAAGGTATTTTATATTATTTGTAACTATTGTGAAGGGTGTTGTTTCCCTAATTTCTTTCTCTGCCTGTTTTCAGGATGATATTTTCTAGTTCCATCCATTTGCCTTCAAAACTCAGAATGTCTTCATTCTTAATAGCTGGGTAGTATTCCATTGTGCAAATGAGCCACATATTCTATTTTTTTATTTTATTTTTTATTCGATGTTTTCTTTATTTACAATTCGAATTGTATTCCCTTTCCTCCTTTCCCTCTAAAACCCCCTTTATCCCATCCCCTTCCCCCTGCTCACTAACCCACCCACTCCTGCTTTCCTTTCCTGGCATTCTGCTACACTAGGGCATCAAGCTTTCACAATACCAAGTGCCTCTCCTCTCATTGATGTCCCATAAGGCCATCCTCTGCTACATATGCAGCTGGAGTCATAGGACCCTCCATGTGTTCTATGGTTGCTGATTTAGTCCCTGGGAGCTCTGGGGATACTGGTTGGTTCGTATTGTTGTTCCTCTTATGGGGTTGCAAACCCCTTCAGCTCCTTGGTTCCTTTTTCTAGCTGATCTTTGACAAAGGAGCTAAAACCATCCAGTTGAAAAAAAGACAGCATTTTCAACAAATGGTGCTGGTTCAACTGCCACTTAGTATGTAGAAGAATGCTAACCAATCCATTCTTATCTCCTTGTACAAAACTCAAGTCCAAATGGATCAAGGACCTCTGCATAAAACCAGATATACTGAAACAATACAAAGAAAATGGGGTCTGCATGAATTACTTACTGCTATGAATTTTCCTCATAGCACTGCTTTCAGTGTGTTTCATAAATTTGGATCTACTGTCTCAACATTTTCATTCAATTACAGAAAGTCTTTAATTTCTTTCTTTTTTCTTCCCTGAACAAGTTATCATTGAGTAGATGATAATAATAATAATAAAAAAAACTAATACAAAAGAAAAAGCCTCTAGCACATGGGTATAGGGGAAAATTTCCTGAACAGAATACCAATAGCTTATGCTCTTAGACAAAGAATTGACAAATAGGATCTTATAAAATTACAAACCATCTGTAAGGCAAAGGACAGTCATTAGGACAAAACAGCAATCAACAGATTGGGAAAAGATCTTCACCAATCCTATATCTGATAGAGGGCTAATATCCAATATATTCAGATAACTCAAAAAGTTAGACTCCAGAGAACCAAATAACCCTATTTTAAAAATGAGGTACAAAGATAAACAAAGAATTCTCAATTGAGAAATACTGAATGGCTGAGAAGCATCTAAAGAAATGTTCAACATCCTTAATCATCAGGGAAATACAAATCAAAACAACCCTCAGATTCCTCCTCATACCAGTCAGAATGGCTAAGATCAAAAACTCAGGTAACATCATCCTAAGGGAGGTAACCCAATCACAAAAGAACACACATGGTATGCACTCACTGATAACTAGATATTAGCCCAGAAGTTCAGAATAACTAAGATACAATTCACAGACCACATTAAGTTCAAGAAGAACCCATATTTTCTGTATCCATTCTTTTGTTATAGGACATCTGAATTGTTTCCAACTTCTGGCTATTACAAATAAGGCTGAAATGAACATAGTGAAAAACATGCTCCTGTGCCTTGGTGGGGCAACTTTTGAGTATATTCCCAAGAGTGATATTGCTATGTGTTCAGGTAGATCTATCTCCAACTTTCAAAGGAACCTCCAGATTGATTTTCAGAGTATTTGTACCAGTTTATAATCACCCCAGCAATCAAGGAGTATTCCTTTCTCTACAACCTCACCAATATGTGCTGTCACCTGAAGTTTTGATCTTAGCTATTCTGATTTGTGTAATATGGAAAAGCAGAATTTTTTTGATTTGCATTTCTCTGTTCACTAAGGAACATTTCTCTAGGTGTTTCTCAGGCATCACCTGTGAATTTTTGGTTTAGTTCTATACCCCATTTTTTGATTGAGTAGTTTGGGTGTTTTGGGTGGTTAACTTCTTGAGTTCTTTATATACTTTGGATATTAGTCCTCTATCAGATGTGGGGTTAGTGAAGTTTTTTTTTTCCTATCTGTAGGTTGCTGATTTGCCTTATTGGCTATATCTTTTGCTTTACTGGAGCTTTCCAGTTTCATGAGGTTCCATTTATCAATTTGTTATCTTAGAATGTGAGCCATAGAAGTTCTGTTTAGAAAATTTAACTCCTGTGCCAATGAGTTCAAGGCTCTTTCAAACTATCTCTCCTTTATATTCAGTGTATCAGGATTTATGCTGAGGTACTTGATCCATGTGGACTTGAGCTTTGTGAAAGTTGACAAATATGGGTCTATTTTCATTTTTCTACATATCAACAGCCAATTAGACCAGCAGCATTTGTTGAAGATGCTTTCTTTTTTTTCCATTGTAAAGGTTTGGCTTCTTTGTCAAAGATCAAGTATCCATAAGCCTTTGGTTTTATTTCTAGGTCTTCACTTCTATTCCATTGATCCAGGTGTCTGTCTCTATACAATACAATGTGGTTTTTATCACTATTGCTCTGTAGTAAAGCTTGAGGTCAGGGATGGTGAGTCCCCTAGCCATTCTTTTATTCTTAAGTACTGTTTTCACTATTCTGGATTTTTTTTGCCTTTCTAGAATATGAGAATTGTCTTTTCTATGTTGTTGGAGAATTGTGTTGGGATTTTGATGGAAAATGCATTGAATCTGTAGATTCCCTTTGGTAGAATGTTCATCTTTACTACATCAATTCTGCCAATGCATGAACATGGGGATCACTCCATTTTCTGTTGTCATACACATCTTTCTCTTGTTTGGTTAGAGTTACCCCAAGATATTTTATATTATCTGTAGCTATTGTGAAGTGACTTGTTTCCCTAATTTCTTTTTCAGTCTGTTTATCATTTGTATAAAATGCTACTGATTTATTTGAGTTATTTTTACATCTTACCACTTTGCTGAAGTTGTTTATCAGCTGGAGAAGTTCTTTGGTAGAGTTTATGGGGTCACTTATGTATACCATCATATCATCTGAAAATAGTGATACCTTTATTTCTTCTTTGCCAATTTTATCCACTCTATCTCTTTTTCTTGTCTGATAGTTCTAGCTAGCAATTCAAGTACTTTATTGAATAGATATGGGGAGAGTGGGAATCATTGTCTTGTCCTCAATTTTAGTGTGATTATTTCAAGTATCTCTCCATTTAATTTGATATTGGCTGTTGGTTTGCTGTCAATTTCTTCTATTATGTTTAGGTATAAGTCTTGAATTCCTAATCTCTCTAGTACTCTTAACATGAAGGGGTGTTGGATTCTGTCAAATGCTTTTTAGGCATCTAAGAAGATGATCATGTGATTTTTTTTTCTTTGAGTTTGTTTATACAGTGGCTTACGTTAATGGATTTCTGTATATTGAACCAACTTTGCATCCCTGGGATGAAGCATACTTGATCATTGGGAATTATGTTTTTGATGTGTTCTTGTATTCTGTTTGTAAGAATTTTATTGAGTATTTTTTTCATGGAGATTCATAAGTGAGATTGCTCTGAAGTTCTCTTTTTTGGTTGGATCCTTGTGTGGTTTAGGTATCAGAGTAATTGTGGCTTTCTGGTAGAATTCTGCACTAAATCCATCTGACTCTTTTTTCTTCCTTCCTTCCTTCCTTCCTTCCTTCCTTCCTTCCTTCCTTCCTTCCTTTCTTTCTTTCTTTCTTTCTTTCTTTCTTTCTTTCTTTCTTTTAATTAGGAGGTTTTTAATGACTTCTTCTATTTTCTTATGGTATATGGCCCTATTGAGATACTTTACCTTCTCTTGACTTAACTTTGGTATAGGTTATCTGTCTAGAAAACCATGCATTTTATCTGGATTTTCTAGTTTTATTTCATATAGGCTTTTGTAGTAGGATCTGATGGTTTTTGAATTTCTTGTTTCTGTTGTTATGTTTCCCTTTTTATTTTAGATTTTGTTAATTTGGATTCTGTTTCGCTAGGGGTTTATCTAGCTTGTTGATTCCCTCAGAGAACCAGCTTTGTTTTTGTTGATTGTTTGCATTGTTCTCTTTGTTTCTATTTGGTTAATTTCAGGCCTGAATTTGACAATTTCCTGCCTTCTACTCCTCTTGGGTGTGTTTGATTCTCTTTGTTCTAGATCTCTCAGGTGTGCTGTTAAGTTGCTAGTGTAAAATCTCCCCAGTTTCTTTACCAGGGCACTTACTGCTATGAATTTTCCTCATAGCACTGCTTTCAATGTGTCCCATAAATTTGGGTCTGCTGCGTCAACATTTTCATTAAATTCTAGAAAGTCTTTAATTTCTTTCTTTCTTTCTTCCCTGAACAAGTTATCATTGAGTAGAGAATTGTTCAGTATCCACATTTATGTGGGCTTTCTACTTTGTTTTTGTTTTTGTTTGTTTGTTTGTTTGTTTGTTTTTGCTGTTATTGAAGACCAGCCTTAGGCCATGGTGATCTGATTTGATGCATGAAATTATTTCAATCTTCTTGTATTGTTTGAAGGTTGTTTTCTGACCAATGAGGTGCTGAGAAGAAGGTGTGTTCTTTTGTTTTAGGGCAAAATGCTCTATAGATATCTATTAAATCCATTTGGTTCGTAACGTAGTTTCACTGTGTCTCTGTTTAGTTTCTGTTTCAATGATCTGTCCACTGGTAAGAATAGGGTATTGAAGTCTTCCAGTATTACTGTGTGAGGTTCAATGTATATTTTGGGCTGTCATATAGTTGCTTTTATGAATGTGAGTTCTCTTTACATTAGGGGCATAGATGTTCAGAATTGAGACTTTCTCTTGGTGGATTTTCCTGTTAATAGATATGAAGTGTGTTTCTTTATCATGTTTTGTAACTTTTGGTTGAAAGTCTATTTTATTGGGTATTAGGATGGCAATTCCAGTTTGTTTCCTGGGACCATTTGCTTCGAAGACCTTTTTCCATCCTTTTACTCTGAGATAGTATATGTCTTTGTTATTGACCTATGTTTCTTGTATGCAGCAAAAAGCTGGATCTTGTTTGTGTATCCAATCTGTTAGTTTATTTCTTTTTATGGATGAGTTGAGCTTAATATCGAGAGGTATTAAGACAAATGATTGTTAGTTCCTGATATGTTTGTTTTGGTAAGTGGCTTTATGTGCTTGTGGTTCTCTCCTTTTGACTTTGTTGTGAGATGCTTAATGTTGATTCTATTCTTTGGTATAGGAACCTTTCTTGTGTTGGAGTTTTCTTTCTAGGATCCTGTATAGGGCTGGATTGGTAGATAGGTGCTGTTTGACTTTGGTTTTGGCCTGAAATATTTTGATTTCCCCATCTATGTTGATTGGCTGTTTTGTTGCTTATAGTAGTCTGGGCTGGCATTTGTGTTCTTAGAATCTGCATGACTTCTGAGTAGCCTCTTCTGGCTTTCATAGTCCCTGCTGAGTAGACTGCTGTAATTCTGATAGGTCTACCTTGTATATTACTTGGCCCTCTTCACTTGCAGCTTTTAATAGCGTTTCTTTATTCTGTGGGTTTAGTGTTTTAATTATTATGTGACAAGAGGATTTTCTTTTCTAGTCTCATTTATTTGGTGTTCTATAGGCTTCTTGTACCTTTATGGTTATCTTTCTTTGGGCTGGGGAAGTTTTTCTTCTATGATTTTGTTGAAGGCATTTTCAGGTCCTTTGAGCTGGGAATCTTCATTTTTACTCTATTCCAATTATTCTTAAATTTGGCCTTTTAATTGTATCCTGAGTTTTTATGTTTTGAATTTTCTTTGACAGTTGTGTCAATCTGTTCTATGGTATCTTCTACACCTGAGATTTTCTCTTCTATCTCTGGTATTCTGCTGGTGATACTTACATCTGTAATTCCTGGCCTCTTTCCTGGATTTCCAGGTTTTCTTCAATTTGTGTTTTCTATATTGTTTCTACTTCTACTTTTAGGCCTTGGACTGCTTTATTCAATTCTGTCACCTGTTTGATTGTGTTATCCTGTATTTCTTTCAGTGAGCTATTTATATTCTTCTTAAAGGACTCTATTATCTTCATGAGATAGGATTTTAGGTCAGCTTTCAGATTTTCAGATGTGTCTGTGTATTCAGAGCTTGCTGTGGTTTGAGTACTGGGTTCTGTTGATGTCCACATATGTTGGCTTCTTGATCTTGTGCTTGCCTCTTGCCATCTGTTTGTCCCTGGTGCTTGCTGGTCTGGGTGACTTTGTCTGGAGTCTCGCTCTTTTGTCCCTGGGTTGCTTCAGATCTCTTAGTAGGCCTGTGGCCCTGGCTGTGACAGACAAACTGTGGGGCCTTCTAACTGAGAGCTCTTCAGAGGGGCAGATAAGCTGCTGATCTTTTGACCTGACTGCAGTAGTTCTCTTGGTAGGTCTTCAGACTGTTGGCTCTGCAGAGGAGCATCCAGGCTTTTGTCCTAGGTGATGATGTTCTCCCTGGGGCGGGTCTAGTGACTTTTGTTCCCGTTTCTCTGTATTCAACAGAATTCCAAGTAGGCCTTATGTCTGTTAGGTCAGTTGTTCTGCATGCCACAGAGCCCCCTAGAGGTCTTCAGACTATTGGGTCTGTTGCCCAGTTGCCCTGTGTATAGAGGAGCACTTGGGATGCCTTCAAGCTGTGGTGTCTTTAAGGAAGCAGACAAGCTGGTGATCAGTTGCTGATCTCCTGGGATGCCAGTTGCCCTGTGGGCAGGGTGGAATTCCTCAGGGTGTGGTTTCAGATACCCTGACTGCAGCGGATCTTCTGTGCTGGCTTAGAATATGGTGTATCCAGGGGAGCAGAGTAGCTAGCAGTCAAATGCTCTGATTGCAGTAGATCTTCTGGGCTTGTTCAGGATGTGATGTCTCCAGAGGAGCAGACTAGCTAGAAGTCTGCCCCAGCATAAAGACCAGGTGGAAGGGGCAAAATTTTACTATTAATGTATAGAATCTGAAGAAAAAATTACATTTAGTTTGAAAATACGCCCTTTGACAGTTATTAATACAAATGTGAAATAATACCCTCAAACAAATACCAATATTAGTAATAGTTTACATACAATAATAATTTATTCTGAAATGTTTATTTAGTTTGAGACACAACTCATATCCCTTTAATAATAGAGCAGCCATCTTACCTCAAATACCATAATATACAACACTTAGAGCACAGCAAATATTCTACCTACTTTTGATAAAATCTAGTTCAATTAAAATAGTTTAATTCAATGCTTTACAGTTACAAAGATTTGAGTACAAAATAGTATGAATTGTTATACTGTAGCTATCTCTATGCACACCAGGTGATGACAGAGTTATTAATTATTACTTCTGAAACTGAACCTTCAGTTTCATTCATGCAGTAAAGCAAAGCAAGCTGGGTAAACACATTCATTGGTAACCACATTACTGTGAATTTCACAGCCACAAGATGAATTATGACATTAGATGGACTCACAAGGACTAATTTTTTTTGCAAAAATACCAATTTCTCCCTGATGTAAGGTTATTTTATAATCTAAAAATGATTGATAATAGCAATATATCATTTAGTGTCTATCTGTAGTGTTATTTTAAGACAGGCAATAATTAAAGGACAATAATATGGATACTTACTTAAATACATATAAACCCCACTGTACAAATATACTTGGTTTCACCATTTTTTCCTACCTAACAAAAGTGCCTCTCAATATGGCCAGTGAGGACAGAGTGTATTATCAAATATGGTTACCAGAAGAAAACCCCTCTAGCAAGAATCAAACCTATTTACAAAATTTTTCAACTGAACAAAGAAATCTTGGTCTCTTGTTTTTTTCTTTTCTTTTCTTTTCTTTTCTTTTTTTATTTTTCTTTTTTTTCTTTTTAATGAACAAACAAAAACAACAAGAACAAACCCTTGTTGCCTCCCCTCTCCCCATGCCTGCCACCCCACCCTCTCCCACTTATCAGCCTTGTCATTCTCCTATACTGGGGCACAGAACCTTCATAGGGCCAAGGGCCTCTCCTCCCATTGATGACCGACTTTGCAATCCTCTACTATACACATGCTGCCAGAACAATCAGTCCCACCATGTATAGTCCTTGATTGGTGGTTGAGTCCCTGGGAGCTCTGAGGGCATTGGTCAGTCCATATTGTTGTTCATCCCAAGAGACTGCAAACCCTTCAACTCCATTGGTTCTTTCTCTAACTTCTTAATTGGGGACCCTGTAATCAGTTCTTAATGTGAATATTCTAGAGGCTTCACAACAATCTCTACTTCAATTATAGATGAATTTTCATAAGTGAATTCACAATTTTATTTTAGAATATAATGGAGCTCAATTATTTCATAAAGTGCAGCCATGCAGCAAATCCTGTGCTCATTTTAGAATAATTAGCACATTGATACTGCTTGTGTAGTTAAAAGGAGACGTTTAAATTTCCCCATTGTAAGCATTGTTCTCTAAAGTGAGCAAATTTTCATTCGAAAGGAAGCTAGTAGCTTTATCATCCCTGGATTTAATCTTCTTCCTCTTATACTTCAATTAAAACCACTAATGCTTACTCAGACAAATCTTAATCACAGGCCTGGAGGAAGTGAAGGCTCCTCCATGGATTTGTTTAAATGATTCATTTATTTCAAGTTCCTCCTCTAGGTCCTTTGAATAATTAAGGATGAGCTAAGGGAGATGTAAAATCTGTCACTTGTATGTCTTCAATTAACATGTTCACCAAAATTGGGCATTCTCACATGCATTTTCACAATTTATGAAAGTGATGCTTGGGGAATGGGAATAAACTAGCATTCGTAGATTCTGAGGCACAAGATGGACTTTTGATTTCATTTTTGAAAATATATTTTAACTTTAATATTTTTATTATTTTATTATATGTACATGCATGTATTTGAAGGTACCCACCAGGGCCAAAAGATGGCATCAGAACAAAAAACTCAATGGAAAAATCACAGTTCATTTCACAAAATTCACAGATTGTACAAATGGAACTAGAAAAGTTAGCAGGTGAAATATTATGCTTTGGGGAAACAATAATCCAGGGTGATATAACTAAAATAGAAAGATAGCTAATGGGAACCTAGCCAATCTGCAATCAGTGCTGTATTTTGTTGCTAAGATCCAACAAAGTGATTTCTGATTCAAATTACCTTGACATGTGAGAAAAATCTTTGCAAAGAGAATTTTGATATATGATACCATAATGAACAGAAGAAAAAGCATGAGCAAAAAATGTATGCGATTGGTTTTGAACAATCACTCACTGATACTCAGAATAATATGTTGGACTTGGATAATAAATTCTGAGGATAACTGGAAGATTCCTGTCTTTACAGGTCAGTAAGAGTTAGACCAAGAAAATCTGCATGTCTTTCACAATAGATGATACTGTCATATCTACATGTAGTGAGGAGCATGCTACAAGCAGAAATTTCTTTGTTCACTCTTGTAATCAAAGATCCTATTGTCTAAGAAAAATAGGTCACCATATATATTTGATTTTTTCCATTTCATTTTTTATTATTTTCTTTATGTACATGTCGTATGATATATCCTTTCCCAGCTTCCCCTCTGAAAAAAAAAAGAAAAATAAATAAAATGAAAAAACAAAAACAAAAACACTGCCCCCCCTCACAACCCCACCCTCTCCCACTTCCTAGCCCAGGCATTCCACTACACTGGGGCTTAGAACCTTCACAGGACCAAGGGCCTCTTCTCCCCTTGATGACCGACTAGGTCATCCTCTGCTATATATATGCTGCTGGAGCCATGAGTCCCCCCATGTTTACTCCTTGGTTGGAGTTTTAGTCCCTGGAAGCTCTAAGGGTACTAGTTAGTTCATACTGTTGTTCATCCTAATGGGCTTCAAACCCTTCAGCTCTTTCAATCCTTTCTTTAGCTCCTTCATTGGGAACCCTGTTCTCAGTCCAATGGATGGCTTTGAACTTCTACTTTTGTATTAGTAGGGTACTGTCAGAGCCTCTCAGGAGACAGCCATGTCAGGCTCCTGTCAGCCAGTACTTACTGTCATTCACAATAGTATCTGGATTTGATGATTGAGCATGGGAAGGATTCCCATGTGGAGCAGTCTCTGGATTGTCCTTCCTTCAGCCTCTGCTCCATAGTTTGTCTCTCCAACTCCTTCCATGGGTATTTTGTTCCCCTTTTAAGAAAGAATGAAGTATCCATACTTTGGTCTTCCTTGATCTTGAATTTCTTGTGGTTTGTGGTTGGTACTTTGTGTATTCTGATCTTCTGGGTTAATATTCACTTATCAGAGAGTGCACACCACGTGTGTTCTTTCTTACCTCACTCAGGATGGTATTCTCCAGATCCATCCATTTCCCTAAGAATTTCATAAATTCATTTATTTTGATAGCTGAGTAGTACTCCATTTTGTAAATGTATCACATTTTCTATATCCATTCCTCCATTGAGGAACATCTGGGTTGTTTCCAGTTTCTGGTTATTATAAATAAGGCTGCTATGAACATAGTAGAGCATGTGTCCTTATTACATGTTGGAGCATCTTCTGGATATTTGCCCAGGAGTGGTATAGCTGGGTCATCTGGTAGTACTCTGTCCAATTTCGAGAGGAAATGCCAAACTGATTTCCAGAGTGGTTGTACCAGCTTGCAATCCCACTAGCAATGAAGAAGTGTTCCTCCTTCTCCACAACCTTGTCAGCATCTGCTGTCACCTGAGATTATTTTCCTAGTCATTCTGACTGGTGTGAGGTAGAACCTCAGGGTTATTATGATTTACATTTCCCTGATGATTAAAGATGTTGAACATTTCTTTACATGCTTCTCAGCCATTTGGTATTCTTCAGTTGAGAATTCTATGTTTAGCTCTGTACCCCATTTTTTAATAGGGTTAGTTGGTTCTCTGGAATCTAACTTCTTGAGTTCTTTGTATATATATTGGATATTAGCCTTCTATCAGATATAGGATTGGTAAAGATCTTTTCCTAATTTGTTGGTTGCTGTTTTGTCCTATTGACAGTGTCTTTTGCCTTACAAAAGCTTTGCAATTTTATGAGGTCCCATTTCTCAATTGTTGATCTTAGAGCACAAGACTTTGGTGCTCTGTTCAGAAAATTTTCCCCTGTGCCCATGTGCCCAAGGCTCTTTCCAACTTTCTTTTCTAGTAGATTCAGTGTATCTGGTTTGATGTGAAGGTCCTTGATCTACTTTGATTTGAACTTTGTACAAGGAGATAGGAATGGATTGATTTGCATTCTTCTACATGCTAACTGCCAGTTGAGCCAGCACCATTTGTTGAAAATGCTGTCTTTTTTCCACTGGATGGTTTTAGCTCCTTTGTCAAAGATCAAGTGCTCATGGGTGTATGGGTTCATTTATAGGTCTCCAATTCTATTCCATTGATCCATAACATAGCCAAACTTATGGGGCACAATGAAAACAGTCCTAAGAGGAAAATTCATAGCTTTAATTGCCTCAAAAAAGAAACTGGAGAGAGCATACACCAGCAATTTGACAGTACATCTGAAAGCTCTAGAGCAAAAAGAAGCAAATTTACCCAAGAAGAGTAGAAGCCAGGAAGTAAAAAAAGTCAGGGCTGAAATCAACCAAATGGAAATAAAAAGAACTATACAAAGAATCAACCAAACCAGGAGCTGGTTCTATGAGAAAATCAACAAAATAGATAAACCCTTAGTGAGACTAATTAGAGGGCACAGATACAGGATTCTAATTAACAAGATCAGAAATGAAAAGTGAGACATTATAACAGACACTGAGGAAATTCAAAAATCATGAGATCCTACGACAAAAGCCTACACTGAACAAAACTGGAAAACCTGAAAGAAATGGACAATTTTCTAGACAGATACCAGGTACCAATATTAAATCAAGATCAGATAAACAATCTAAACAGTCCCATAACTGCTAATGAAATAGAAAGAGTCATTAATATTCTCCCAACCAAAAAAAAGGCCAGGACCAGATGGGTTTAGTGCAGTTTTATCAGACCTTCAAAGAAGTCCTAATACCAATACTCTTCAAACTATTCCAGAAAAGAGAACAGAAGATACCCAATTTGTTCTATGAAGCCACAATTACTCTGATACGTAACCACACAAAGACCTAATGAAGAAAGAAATCTTCAGACCAATTTCTCTTATGAATATCGATGCAAAAATACTCAATAAAATTCTTGCAAACAGAATCCAAGAACACATCAAAATGACCATCCATCATGATCAAGTAGGCTTTATCCCAGGGATGCAGGAATGGTTCAATATGGGAAACACACCAACGTAATTCACTATACAAACAATCTCAAAGGAAAAAAATTATGATCATCTCATTAAGATGCTGAGAAAGCATTTGACAAAATCAATACCCCTTCATGATAAAAGTCTTGGAAAGATCAAGAATTCAAGGCCCATATCTAAGCATAGTAAAAGAAATATACAGCAAGCCAGTAGTCAATACCAAACTAAGTGTAGAGAAACTTGAAGCAATCCCACTAAAATCTGAGACTAGACAAGGCTGCCCACTCTGTACCTACCTATTTAATATCATACTTGAAGTCCTAGCTAGACCAATTAGACAACAAAAGGAGTGCAAAGGTATACAAATTGGAAAGGAAGATGTCAAATTATCACTATTTGTTGATGATCACTTAAGTGATCCCAAAAATTCCACCAGAGAGCACCTAAACCTGAAAAACAACTTCAGCAAAGTAGCTGGATATAAAATTAACTCATGCAAATCAGAGGCCTTCCTCGACACAAAAGATAAAAAGGCTGAGAATGAAATTAGGGAAACAACACCCTTCATAATAGTCACAAATAATATAAAATACCTTGGTGTGACTCTAACTAAGCAAGTAAAAGATCTGTATGACAAGAACTTCAAGTCTCTGAAGAAGGAAATAGAAGAAGATCTCAGTAGATGAAAAGATCTCCCATGCTCCTGGATTGGCCAGGTAAATATAGTAAAAATAGCCATCCTGCCAAAAGCAATTTACAGATTCAATGCAATCCCCATCAAATTTCCAACTCAATTCTTCACAGATTTAGAAAAGAGAAATTTGAAATTTAATCTGGAATAACAAAAAATCGAGGATAGTGAAAATTATTCTCAACAATAAAAGAACCTCTGATGGAATCACCATCCTGGACCTTAGGCTGTACTACAGAACCTAATTGTGATAAAAACTGCTTGATATTGGTGCAGTAACAGGTAGCTGGACCAATATATATTTGTTAAAGGAAGAGACATAACTGGGCTGTGTTTAGGGAAGACACAGCACAGAGGTTTGGGAAGGAAAGAGCAGACTATGTGCAGGTTTCAAGGTGGCAGTCATGTTTAAATGAAATTCAGAGACAGGTAAGTAAGGTTGGTTAGGTGGTAAAGCACTGCTGTGAAGTGCAAGTAACACAGAATCTTGGAATGTTTAGCAGAACAGAACATGCTTCCATTGTTTCATGTATATTTTCCTACCCTACCTAAGCTCTAGCTCCCACCAAAGAATATTGGCACGCCTGCTGGGAGATACTTGTCTTCTGCCTGGAGAAGCTTGCTTTTATCAATACTCTTAGCTCCACACTTCTCTACCTGCCCTCAAATTTAGTTACTCAGTTACATTTAGTCCCAGCTCAACTCCTCAAAACAACAACCTGTAGAAGTGAACCTGGATTGCTATGCCCAAGATCTCATATGGCTTCTTGGCTTTTCTCTCTCGACAGCATTGCAAATTCTCCCTTTCTCTTCTAAGTCTATCTCTTTTTGTGGGGACTGGAATAGCCTGTCTTTTCCTTCTGTCCAGCAATTGACCCATGGCTTCTTTACAGATAGATCAAAAATCAATTGCAGAACAGGACTTTAGCATGTCTATATCTGTGGGATAAATAATATGGCAAGTGTAAAAACTAGACAAAGGAAGAAAATTCAGAGAAAAACTGGTTTGACATTGTGGTATAATAAGACATATGTATTTGCTTTTGTCCCTGCTTCCAGGTACAGAACTTCAAATGCCTTTCGAATTCTTTGAGTGCATGGGAAGCAACTCCCCTTAAGCCCTCCTTCTCTGTGTATGTATGTTTTAACAATCTTTTTTCTTTCTTTTTTTAATTTGTCATATTCTTTAAAATTTATATAACATTGTAACAATAAAAAATAAGTATTATGAAAATTGTTTGATACAAAACAATCAATTGAACAGTCTTATGCAGATGCTTGTCTACATTAATACTGAAATTACATAATTTGTCTCCATATAAATTTGAAATAACTCCAAACATATTAACTGTATATTTTAAAATAATACATTGCTACTAGTATTTTTTAAATGAACATAAATAGAGAAATAGATAAAGTTTTTTTTGTTTGTTTTTGTTTTTGTAGAGCTTAAAATCTTGGCTCTTACTGTGGTACAAGCCCAAAATAAGAACAATTTTTAGACATTGTAGTTTATTGTAATAAGACTGTACTTCAATGATCCTCACATCACCAAAGGATTTTACCTCCATAGTAGCTAAGCTAATAGTTGACAGTTCTGTTGTGCCAAGGAATGAATTGCAGGCAAGATTTTTGGATACAAATTTCTTGCTATGATCAATGCTATTTGACTTGAGTGATTGTCTTCACTCTCAGCCACAGGGAACAGGTCACATTCATTTAAGAAATGGTATGTGAATTAAGATGGTCTATCCATAAAGTCATTCACCAACTCTTTCAATGAACAATGGTTTTGCTTGCAAGTTGGCACAGATATTAGGTGAGGATAAGAATCTGGTTCATTGGCTGTGGTGATTTTGAAAAGCATTCATCTCAGAGAAAGTGTAACTTATAAAGCCATCTTCTTCAAACTTGATACAATAGTTATAAACATCAAGCAAAGCATTCAGTCTCAATCTTTGTTGTCCTCTTACAAGTCACCTCCTAAGTTAATTGTCTACATTTCTTTTGGCTGTTAAACATTTGAAATATGTAAGCTGTTCTGAAAATCATAGTATAGTGTAAAAACATGAAATAAACATTTCAACTAATAGGCTGAGATAGGAGAAGACTGATTTCAAGACCATTATTTGGAACTCAGCAAGACATTGTCATGTACAAACAAGCAGAAAGTGCATACGGATTCCACAATATTGGACCTATTTCTCCAATTACAAAATTAGAGAGACCACTGGATGACAGACAACAAAATTCTAATTCTTCATATTTTTGGATTTCAATCTATTAGGATATGTTGGTAATATTAATTTTCATATTAAGATATTAAGAAAAAGTAATTGTTACTTCCTGTTATTTTTT
>JADRCC010430385.1:0-12291 GCA_019843855.1 Hylomyscus alleni
ATTATTTTTATAGATTTCTGGACATTTGCCTGTTTTTTAACCTTACTTTTTTTAAGTGGAAGGGATGTTTCAGAAGCACTTAAAGAAGAGTTTATGTTTGATATTCCTATGAGTTTTATTCCCTGTCATTTTTTTATTTGTTTGTTTCTTTCTTTTAGTGGAGACAGTGTCTAGGAAACATTCTCATGTTTTGTGTATCCTTCCTGACATAGATCTTTCTGATCCATCATGGGAACAGGGATCTGAAAGGAGACCCAGGATACAGGCATCTTAGTTTTCCAAATGAAATTTAACAACTTTAAAGAAGAATTCTGTCCAAAACTTTTTTTATTGTCCACTTGCATGTATTTGATAATCTCCTGGTGTACATTTCTGAGGGAAGTTGGTCTCCAATACAATAGTGTGGATATAAGTTCTCTGTACTCAGTGCAATATATCAATTCAAACTGAAACATAAAACAGGATTGAGGGGCTGGACAGATGGCTTGCTGGTTAAGAGTGCTTCCTTGTTCTTACAGAGTACTTGGTGTTCAGATCATATCCCCAACATGGTGAATCCCAACCTTTTGTTATCTCTAGATTCATGAGATCTGATGCTTTCTTCTGGACTCCTGAGATATTAAAAAGATTTTTGCATAGTTTCCAATAAAAGTGCTATTTACAAGCATTACAAATTGTCTCAATTTGTCTCAAGAAAGACAGGGATTGATTCTTAGCCAGATGTGAAACTTTTGTTTATCATAATGATGTAACTAGAAAAGAAGATTCTTGAACATTATGCATAATTGTGAATTAACTGAGCCATTATCAGTTCTCAAAAATGTCATTTTTAAAGGCCAAAAGCAAGAAGCACTGCTGTCACTGATGGCAAAGGGCTGATATTTGAATCTCTCAAGGAGATTTTCTCTTATACCTCTTCTCTCATTTTGTTTATGTTCAGGCTGGAAATGTGGCAGCCATTCCTCCAGTAGTCATGGCAGGACAGCTAGGATATTCCCCCTGTCTCTTCTGCCCCAGCACTGCAATATGTTTGCAAAGACAGCTGGACATGCAAGTCCTGTGCTATAACCTCTAGAAATATGTGCTATGGTTTTTGTGTTTTAAAATGGATCCTAGGAAAGTAAGGTACTGACTATAAAAGGAAGCAAGGAGATTCAAGCATTGCACAAAATTTGGCTGACATCATTTACTGCCAAGAGAACTCTGGGTAGCTAATTGTTTCTAGAAAGGTTGGAGCTGTGCAGTTAGTCCCAAAACAACTCTTCAGAACAACAGAGTTCTAGATAAGTTTTGGTTCTTTTATGAGTCATTTAAAATTCTATCTTCCATCACAGAAATAATGATAACTCTTTTTTTGAAAGCAAGATATCTACGTGGAAGCAATAAACTGGACACAGAAAACAGACTTCCTCCTCTTGGTTAGGTAGGGACATGTCTTTGTTTGTAAATAAGCAGGAGATTTCCACAGGTTGAACAAGTAGCATTGCTAGTGATAGACAGATTTGCATTTGGGACAGAGGAGCTGACCATGGTCTTGAAGATTTCTCCATGCCCCACTTAGACATTACTCTGGGAATTATCCTCTCACCACAGCAAGTCCTGGATATCCCAAAATATGAGAAAAGCAAGATTTGGGTCAAAAATCATATCTCAAAATGGAAATAGAGGAAATTAAGAAGGATATGAATAAATCTCTTAAATAAATACTAGGAAACACAGGTAAAGGGGTTCAAGCCCTTGAAGAGGAGACAAAAAATTTCTATAAAGAATTACAGGAGAACACAAGTAAATAAGTAGAAGATATTAAAGGGGAAACACATACACAAAAAAAAACCTTAAAGAATTATAGGAAAGCAGAAAAAACAGGTGAAGGAACTGAAATGGATCTAAAAATGGAAGTAGAAATAGTTATGACATCACAAAGAGAGACAACTCTGGATATAGAAATCCTAGGAAGTAAGTAAGGAACCATAGATGCAAGCATCACCAACAGAATACAAGAGATAGTAGAGAGAATCTCAGATGCAGAAGATACCATAGAAAACACTGACACACAGTCAAAGAAAACACAAAATGCAAAAAGGTCATAACTCATAATTTCCAGGAAATCAAGGACACAATGAGAAGACCAAACCTAAGGGTAACAGGTATAGAAGAGGGTGAAGACCTCCAAATTAAGGGGCCAGTAAATATCTTCAACCCAATTATAGAAGAAAAATAAAGATATAGATGCCCATGAACATACAAGAAACCAATAAAACTCCCAACTGACTGGACCAAAAAAGAAATTCCTCCTGATACATGATAGTTAAAACACCAAATGCACAAAACAAAGAAAGAATATTAAAAGCAGTGAGGGAAAAAATTCAAGTACCATGTAAAGGAAGACCTATCAGAATGACAGGAGACTTCTCACCAGAGAATATGAAAGCCAGAAGATCCTGGGTTGATGTCATACAAAACTTAAGAGAACACAAATGCCAGCCCAGACTAATATACCCTGCAAAATTCTCAATTACCATAGATAGACAAAGCAAAGTATTCCACGACAAAACTAAATTTACACTATGAATTTCCACAAAGCAAGCCATTCAAAGGGTAATAAAAGGAAAACTACAACACAAGGAGTGAAACTACATCCTAGTTAAAGGTAAAAAGTAATTTTCTAACAGTATTAAAAGAAGATAGCCACATTAACAGATTTTCAACTCTAACAACAAAAATAACAGGAAGCAACAATTACCTTTCCTTAATATATTTTACTATCAACTGACTCAATTCCACAAGAAAAAGATAGATTAACAGGGCCCCACTTTTTGTTACATATATGAAATCCACTTCAGTGAGAAAGACAGACAATATCTCAGAATAAAAGGCAGGGAAACAATTTCCAAGCCAATGGTCTCCCCAAAAAAGCTGGAGTAGCCATTCTAATATCCAATAATATCAACTTTCTCCCTGTAGTGATCAAAAAAGATAAGAAGGGACATTTCCTATTCTTCAAGGACATAATCAACCAAGAGGAACTTTCATACAAAATATTCTGATGAATTTACTCCACACTTCTCTTCCTAATTCCTCACAGACCCAAATCCATCCTCACTTAATTCCTTCTCCCAACTTATCTTCTCCTCTCTATTATAACCCATTCAAGTCATTTGTTCTCAAAGAATTAATAAAATAATTCTTAAAATACTACATCTGTACTGAACATATATAGACCATTTTTGTCATCTCCTAAATAACAGCTCCTTGTAAAGCACTTTTAGTGCATTAAGTGATTATTAAAATGAAGGTGGATCTGAGAAGATGGCCTAGATGTAAAATCAAGAGTATGATCAAACATTCACCTATTGCACCAATGTTTGGAATTAGGAGGAGTAGATCAGGAGAATCTATCAATATCTGTTAAATCCATCTGTTTCATAACACACACACATATGATTAAAGTAGACCAGATTTTGCTTTGCATAGATTACATGCAGATGCAATATCATTTTAGCCAAGAGACCAGAGGGCTTTCATATCATCAGGGGTTGAGAGCCAGATCTCCAGAAATAGCAATAGATGGGTATCTCTTCTTCCTATGCAAAGGAAACCTAAGTTGAGTGTGGGTCTCAGTGAGTCCATTTTTTCAATATCACAGTCTGATACAAACAAGAAACTCAAAGGCATGGATGGTGGTAGGTTGGCCATGCTCCAGTTGTAGTCAAATATCCAATAGTTTATGAGCAGAACATCTATGCTCCAAATGCAACAGCATCTACATTCATACAAGAAACTTTACTAAAGCTCAAAGAACACATTGCACCACACATAATAATAGTGGAAGATTTCCACACCCCACTCTCTGCAATGGACAGATCATGGCTTGTGTTAAAATTATATTTATCACGTTTTATTAAACCTGTCTTCCATTTAATATTCCAGGTGTCTTGTAAGAGTGATGAAAATGATTGACATGAACGTGACAATTAGTGATGCTGACCGAAACAGGTCAGGTGGTAACTTGATGTAGGAGGAACCAACGCTTAATCATTTAAGCTATTTATATAGAAGCTGCAAGCTAGGAGCAGACCCAATGTTCCCAACTGACTCTGTCCAGTAATTCTGTCAACATATCTTTTGTCTTAGTGAATCAAGAAACTCACTGCTTCTCATTCAGGACATTTCCCTGACTTCACTACTTTAATTTATTAGACTTCAATAACATATGAATTAGTGAGAAATGAACATAAAAAAGGAAGAAAGGTAAATTTGCTTTAAAATCAAGAAATTGCACACTTAAAATAAGTGGATATTTTTTGTATGTAAATTATAGTTTAATAAGGTCCCTGGAAAGGCTCTACCAACTGTGATGCTTGTCTTGTAAAATAGTATTTGTCATAGTTGCTGTGATGTTGATCTTAATAGTAGTGAGTTTTATTACAGATGAATAAGACACCAACATAATCATGAAGGGAGAATACTACATTACCTCAGACAAAAAAAATGTAGGCAAATCTGCTGGATTTCTTGATGAGTATTTTTCTGAATTAGATAGAAGTTGGACAGTTATGAGCTGAGAACAGAGATGGCTAGAGTGATTCTCAATGTTTACTGGGATAACCAAAGATCGTGCTCATGGAAGGGGTTGAATTTCACAAAGTACAATTGCAGAAGCTCCAGTAACTTATGGAGGTGAGAACTAGAAACCATGAAAGACACATTTAATATATTTTGTGATGTAATGACCAAGTGTGTGATAGGGAAATATGAAGTGGAAACTTCTGGTAACTGTGGAAATTCACTTATGTCACATGTTGATTTCTGGAAGCTATCTTGTGAGAGAATATTCTGCTGAAGTAGACACATGAGAAGGCATGTGGTATTTTCTAGGACAGACAATTGAGGGGGAACATGATATTTAGAGAGAATATAAATGTAACCCCACAGCCTGAATTCAGACACTCCTTAATTGACCTGCCTTGCAAGGCTCTGGTGCTCTTCACTAGCCATGCAAGTTTTTAATGGTCTTTAATTCTTCTTGCTTCTGATGAATCATGCAGATTTGTTGGGGCATTGTGGTTTCTGCCAGATTGAGCCCCTGCTACTGATTCCTGATTTGTGTTAGCTTTTGGCATGTACTACTGATAATGCAAAAAAGTTCTCACCAAAAGTATTTGATTTCCCCATAAAGTATTATATCTTAATAGGTCTCCAAGCCTCCTTTCCTATTAACCTCTGCTACCTCTGTTTGGTGGACTAGAAGGGAGGTTGAAGGGATTAAGAACCCTAAATAAGTAGGTTTTGAAAAATCTAAGCCTACATATAGAGTCACAGTCTTTGAGGAAGGGCCATGTCTCCTGTTAAAAGGAGATGAAGTAGGCTGTGTCTTTTTGTTTCTGTGGTAGACTTTGACCTATTAAATGCACAGAGGCAGATTAGGGGTGTTTCCCAGTAAGTGTAGCACACACATGTTTTCACAAGGGCCTGGGAGGCTGTAGAATGTATTGGTTTCTTGTCATATATCAATGAGTATTCACGCTGGTGACAGTATTTACACTTCACTTCTATCATGCAGGGAAGTGGGCATATGCAGATATAAAAGAGAGTGTCTTGTGTTAGGTAATGTGAGCATGTGATTTATAGTAAGATAAACATTATTGTGCTGGGTTACATTTTATTCCAACTTGACAAACTAAAGTCACCAGAGAAGAAAGGACAATTGAAGAATTGTCTCCATTAGATAGGTCTTTAGGTAAGTCTATGGTACATTTTCTTTTTTAATGATTGATATAGGAGTTCCCAGTACAGTGGACAAGCATATCAATAGTCATGGATAAAAAACAGTAGACTTTTAGGCTGTATTAAAGAAAGTAATGGAGCAAGCCATGGGAATTTTGGTGGTTTGAATAAGAACAGCCTCCATAGACTCATAAATGTTACTATTTATTTACTTGGGAGTGGCAGTATTTACAAAGATTAGAAAGATTAAGAGAAGATGTGACCACAATGAATGAATTGGTTGTGTCAGTGGAATTTGAGATTTCAAGAGCCCAGTACCATATCTCTCTCTCTCTCTCACGCTGCATCTCTATATCAGTAGTAGTCTATAGCTCTAGCACCATGCTCCTTGCCATTATGATGCACCAGACTTCTGAAACTGTAAGGAACCCTCCAATTAAATGCTTTCTTTTATAACAGTTGCCTTGACCATAGTGTCTCTTCATGCAAATATAACAGTGACTGACAGAGTGAGCAAGTCATCAAGTAGTACTCCTTGTTGGTGCTTCAAACTCCTGTTCTGGCTTCCCTCAGTGATGGTCTGTAAACTGTAACCCAAATAACCTTTTCATCTCCTTGTGATTTTTAATCAGGTTATTCATCAAGGTGAGAACGAAGCAAACTAGATCAATTCCATCACAGGTAGGTACATGTGCACATCTTACCTGTTAATTAAACAAACTGTCGACATATTTCTGGTTTTGGTTATGGGTTAAGCAAATCTGGCTATAGTATACATTTTGTTTCTATAACAAACAGTCTTACTCAGGATTTCTATTCTTGTAAGGATACACCTTACCAAAGAGTAAGTTAAGAAGTAAAGGATTTATTTAGCTTACACTTCCACATTGATGTTAATCCCCAAAGTAAGTTGGCAGAGGAATAGAAGCACGGGAGTATCCTGGAGGCAGGAGCTGATACAGAGGCAATGGAGTGGTTATGCTAACTGTCTTGCTCTTCATGTCTTGCTTATCCTGATTTCTTAATGAACCCACGACTACAAGCCCAGGAATGGCATCACCATAATGGGTTGGACCCTCCACCATAAATGAAGAATATGATTAACAGCTGTATCTTAAGGAGATATTTTTTTTCAACTGAGGCTCCCTCTTCTCTGATGACTTTTGTTCATGTCAAGTTGCCACAAAAATCAGTGTGGTGCTTTGAATATACTAGGTTTATTAGGAGGTGTGGACATTTTGTGCTAGGTGTGGCCTTGTCAGAGGAAGCACTTTACTATGGTGGTGGACTTTTAAGTTCTGCCCAGTGTGAAAGAAAGCCTCCTCATGGCTGCCTGACTAAGAGACAGTTTCTTCTGGCTGCAATTGGATCAACAAGCATAACTCTCAGGTTCTTCTCCAGCACCATGTCAGCTTCGACACTGCCATGCTTACTGCCATGATGATAATGGATGATAATGCTGGGCGGTGGTGGTGCACGCCTTTAATCCCAGCGCTTGGGAGGCAGAGGCAGGTGGATTTCTGAGTTCGAGGTCAGCCTGGTCTACAGAGTGAGTTCCAGGACAGGCAGGACTATACAGAGAAAACCTGTTTTGAAAAAACAAAACAAACAAAAAAAAAGGATGATAATGTTTTCTTTTTTTTTAACTTTGTTGCTGGGGACAGTGATTAGAAAACAAACTCATGCTTTGTCTTTTCTTCTTGTCATTAGTCTTTCTTACCTATCTTGGGAACAGAGGTCTGATTGGAGACCCAAGAGAGAGGTTTCTTAGTTTTTGACATGAAATTTAACAAATTGAGAGAAGAGTTCTGTCACAAATATGCTTTTATCATCTGCTTGCTACTATTTGTGAATCTCCAGGGATATAGTTCTGAGGGAACAGAATCTCCAATAGCACAATATGGATATAAGTCCTTTGTGTTCAATTAAATGTATCAATTCAAACTGACACATAAAACAAGATTGAATGGTAGCAGTAGAGATTGCTTGGTGATTAAGAGCACTTGCTGATCTTGTAGACTACTTGGTGTTCAGATCATAACACCAACATGGTGACCCCCAACCTTTTATTATCTCCAGCTTCATGTGATCTGATGCTGTCTTCTGGCCACTATGGATTCTATATTCATGTGCTAATACACAGACACAAAGTCACTTAATCAAAAAAGAAAAACAAACAAAAAACCCAACAAACTAAACAAATCTTTCAAAAATAAGGATTAATGTATACCACAAAGATATGAAGAAATGTCTTCATATTAAACTCTCCACTTTGCAGGTACTTTTTAAAATAAAGTTTCAAATTAGCAATATGTTGAAGTGATCCTTGTAATGACTGAAAATAATATTAGTTGTCATTCAGAGAGTGACAAAACCATATCAACATATTTTTGTAGAAAAAGAAATGATTTCTTCTTGTTCATAATTATAAATAATATTTCTAGAGCCCAAGAACCACTTTTTACCAACAAACTGTGCTATTAAAAAGATTTTTGCTTATTGTCTGATAAAAGTGCTATTTACCAGCATCATGAATAGTCTCAAGAAAGACAGGGATTTTGACCTAGCTAAATGTGAAACTATTGTTTATCATAAAGATGTAAATAGAAAAGCAGATCCTATACTATTCTGCCTCATTGTAAATAAACTGTGCCATTGTCAGCTCTCAAAAATGGGATTTTTAAAGATCAGAAGCAAATGCAGGTATACACTGATGTCAAAGGGCTGATATCTGAAACTCTCAAGATTTTCTCATATCCATCTGCTCTCATTTTGTATATGTCCAGGCTTATAATGTGGTAATCATTCCTCCTGTATCCAAGGTAGGACAGCTAAAACATTTCCCCTACCTCTCCTACCCTAACACTGAAATATGTTTATAAACATGACTCGACATGCAAGTCCTATGATGTATCCTCTAGACTCATGTTCACTGGCTTTGTGTTTTAGAATGGATCCTAGGAAAGGAAGGTACAGAATAGAGAAGGAAGCCAGGAGATTCAGGCATTGCACAATTTTGGCTGGCATCTGTGACTGCCAAGAGAACTCTGGTTGGCTAGTTATTTCTAGAAAGGTTGACTGGTAGTCACAAAACACCTCTGCAGAACAATAGAGTTCTAGATAAGGTTTGGTTCATTTATACATCATTTAAAATCATATGCTCTATCACAGAAATAATGGGAACTCATGTTTGAAAGCAATCTCCCTCCCTGGAAGCAAGGACAAATAAAGCAGAGTGCCCCCTCTTGGTTAGGTATGGACCCAATTAGCTTATAATTAACCAGGAAATTACCACAGGTTGTACATGTAAACAATTCTTGTGCTGGACAGGCTTACAATTGGGACAGAGGAGCCGATCATGTTCCTGAAGATTCATCCATTGCCCTCTTGGACATTACTCAGTGAATTATACTCTGTTCACATTTATAGTGTATGGTTAGTACACCATCAATTCTAATCAAAGTCAAGTTTCTGGTTCTGAGGGAAAGTCCCCTTTTAACATGTGACACACATTTGCATATGTACACACTCAGATATGGACATGTATCCACATTTGAGAGTTCTGATAACGAGGTATCACTCACTCATTTGTCATTTGTTGGGAGTCAAATTATCCTGCCAGTCATTATCAGATTTTGCTTGGGCAGGACTCAACATCACAGTGTCTTAGAACCATCTTATTCTCAAACAATTCTTTGTATTGGCTATCTCAGTTTATATAGCTTACTTAATATTTTTTAAACAAGCAAGTTATGATTTCTGTGCTAGCCTGTGAAATACATGGACCAGAATGAGGAAGATGACATAAACTATCATGCATTTCCATTTTCATTGTTGAGATATCTAAATTATAACTCAAGATGAGAAATTTGAGCCAGACCCATATTATCAATTCCTTTCCACTGCTATTAGAATGGTGCTTGTGATTAGACTCTTCCTACAGGACTCAGAACAGGGCATCAGGTTATGAGCTCTTTGACCACACAGAGGGAGGTTGAGACATGAGACACTCAAATGTAGCATTACCGGGGATATTCAGAGACAATATAGTCACTGTCTTCAAGATTTTCATGTGATGCCTTTGGGTTTAAGATACAAATATGGACTCTTGTGGCACGTGCCACAAGAAAGGACGGGAATTAGTGACAGGTGGGTTTGATTTAAGAAACTTGAATACCCTGGAATCTTTGGCCAGAACAACATCATGTAAACAGTGTCAGAAAGTTGTCCACAGACACCCTGGCCAGGAACATTTCCAGACCATGACAATTCTAAACTGTCGAGGCAAGATGTTTCTACAGACATGAATACAGCTAACATGGGCATTGATTCTCTTTTACTCTCTTGGCACTACTATGGATTGAAGTAATTTGCACCACTTTTAAGGTTTAGGAAGTTAACTTTGGGTGTTCTGATCAACTTTTTATTTGTTTGTTTCACTCTTCTGGTGGCTGGAGAGCAGAGAGAGACAGAGCTCAGTCAGTAAATTTTGCTGCATAAGCCCAAGGTCTGGAATTTGACTCTCATCATCCTCATAAAAACCCAGTCATGATGGGTGGTATATGCTTATAATGCCAGCACAAGGAAGGAGAGACAAGCAGGCACCTGAGACTTCATGTCCAGTCAGTCTAATAGGCAAGTTCCAAGTTGTAGTCTGAGATCCTGTCTCAAAATGAATGTAAATGGTGCCCAAGATTTGGAATGGTTGACTTCTCTCCTACATACACAGACACTCACGCACACACACACACACACACACACACACACACACACACACACACACGCAAGAGAGAGAGAGAGAGAGAGAGAGAGAGAGAGAGAGAGAGAGAGAGAGAGAGAGAGAGAGGGAGGGAGATTTACATGAAGGGTTTTCCAATGAATGGGACCACAGTGAAGCTCTGTCCACTAGTGAGGAGTTCTCAAGTCCCCACCCATGATTCTGAATCTTATCATTAGCTCATTATGTTTTCTACTCTGGTCACATTTCTCAATTCAGGTCTTTGTAAATGACACTCTGAATGGTTTATAAACTCTTCCTTTCTCCTCCATCAAACCATTTCCATGTCATAAAATGCATCTCACCTTTCACAGAGAGGGTGGATGGTGGGGCAGAGTTTTGCTGAAGTACAGAACAGCAGCTATTTTTTGTATGTATTATAGGCAATATAAGGAAACTGTGAACGGCATATTGAAATAAATACATTTAAAGTTAAAAACATTTGAAAATGTAGCTCTTACATGTACACACATCCAGCTCAACCATATTTAAATGGATGATGGGAAAAGCATTGGGACCTGACATCAAAAAATGCAACAAGTTAGGAATTCTTACCTGGAAAGGACATTGTGCTTCATGCTGGGATTTTTAATGGAATTTTCCAGAACATTTTTGATATAACTCTTCATTAGTTTCTGAATTTTTCCCTCCTTTCCCCTCCTCCAAAATAGAAATAATTCAGAAATGAAATGACTTCATTTTTTAGCATAATATATATACTAACCACAGTGTAACTCATAATTTTTAAAATGGAAGTAAACATTTGAATATTCTTCAATAATTGTCTTATTTGGTTATGCATTATCTCTCGAGTTTTAGAACTTTGGTGTCATCAGTTATATTGATAGATGTGTTTGTTGGTTTTTTGGTTTGTTTATTTTATTTTCCTTTTCAGTCAATGATTTACAGGATTAACACAGCCCTACATGAATATGAAAAAAAAATGTTCTCTTAGGAATTACCGAAGGGCTTTCCTTAAAAGATACTTTATTTTTTATCAAAAAATTATGTGTCTGTGTGGGGTTTCTGCACATGAGTACAGTTCCTGTAGAGGACAGAAGGAGGCATATGATCCCATTGAACTGGCATTATAGGCAGTTCTATAGAACTACCCAAACTAGTGTTGGTAACAGAATTCCTATCCTCAGGAAGAGTTGAAAATGTTCTGAACTGCTGGGCTATCTTTACTTCCCCTAAAACTCTATTTGTCTAAACAAAAACAAAAATAACAAAACAGCAACAACAAAAAAAACTTTAACAACAAAAACAAAGCTAAAACCTACCTAGAGCTTGAAATATTCGTTTGTCTCACCATGTTTATGGGCATTAATCCTTTATTCTGTAGCTATTCCAAGTGATCTATTTATTGGCCAAGTGTCATGAGAATTTGAAATTGCCTCATTTCTTCAAGATGAATGAAATTTTTTTCTGGTAATGACTTGGCAATGCCTTATACCACATCATATTTTTCTTCTGGCCCATGAGGCAATGGACTAGAAACTGTGTACAGATACTGGGTTCTGAAGAGTCAAACTTGCTTCCAAGTTAATAAACTACTGACAGCAAATGAGCTCCTGATGTTTCTTAGGTACAGAGGTCCATTTTTGGTAATTGCTTCCCATTAACATCTTTCTTGGAGATGTGACTCACAGGACACAGCACTACACAGGACCCAGAGTGGATGCATCAAGTCTGCTAAAATCTTCCTCAAAGGGAAGAGACCATGAAATGGTCATTTTAACAACGATTTATCATTGAATTAATTCTTTTCTTACTTTTGACAGTGT
>JADRCC010430438.1:0-22214 GCA_019843855.1 Hylomyscus alleni
TTGTGCTAGCTTTACTGTGTTGATACCCAGATCAAGCATCATTTTCAAGGGACTCCAGACAGTGAAACTGGGAAAGATTATGGCTTGCCAAGAATGATTGTCCTTAGTGTCTGTGGCATCATTGGATCCAGTAATGGGCTACAAAGCAGGCAGAAGAGAGGCCATATGCTCTTCTCTCGAAATGGGGCATTGGCACTCTTGGTCTTGGTCTTTCAGGCTCAGAAAGGGTTTACACAAGTACTTCTGGGCCAATGGACTCACACGGGATCTAAACCTTAGGATGGCAGATGTTAGAAATCTGCTGTCTTCAAAATCACAGAGAAATTACTTGGGAGTAAGGGTAATTACAGAATGAGGGGAAACATGAGGATTTTCAAGCAGATGTAATTAGTCTGCATGCTTCTAGGATAACAGAGGGATCAGCTAAAGATGTGATCAAGAGCACATTGATTAAGTGATAATGATAATGTGTATGTACATGTGTAAATGTGTATGTTTATGTGTATATGTGCATATATATGTGTATTGTGTAGGTGTGTACATGTATGTATGTATGCAAAATGTTCATGGATACAAATATGTATGCGTGTATATGGTTATATAAATGTGTGTTTGAGTGTATATGTTTATATGTGTTGAGGATGATTTATGACAATTTTTGTTCTGTAAAACTACAAAAAAAATCCATGAAACTGTTTCCACATTGGAACATGGAATTTAGGATAATCTCAGTCTGTGTTCCCAGACCAGGGTCACTCATAAATGGGTCCAAAATAATCTTTTACTTCCTTTTGGTGAGAGCTGTGGGTTTTGTTTTTGATTTTTCTTTATTGTATCACCAGTGTGTACCTGTGTGTACAAGTATGTATGGTGTGCTTGCATGTATCTGTGTAGGTATGTGTGCATGTGTACACAAGATAACTAACATATATAGCACAGAGCAGTTGAAAGAACACTAATTCCTTGATTTCTGCACAGGCTCTTTAGCTTGATTTTTCTTTTTTTTTTTTTTTAGTGCTACTAGCTACTACTAATAAATATTTGTCAAGCAACAATTCACCTGTTTTTCAAAACATTGTATTATATATAAAATAGAAATATTTTATATTTTATATTGGTTACTATTTAGGATATCACACATGCTCTGGGTGTTGAATTCCCTCATCAGTATTTTTACATCACGTTCATTTGGTACTTGATATTCATATACGTTCTTCTGCCTCAAGAGTAAGGTACAACTGAGCCTGTGACTCCAGCTCTCTCCTCTAGCTGAAATACTGCATCAGAATTTGCTGAATGTCCTAACAACTACAGTATACTGTTGATCGCTGCAGTGGTGTGAATCTGAAATGTCATCACCCCACCGCTACAGCTCAGGTTTTGAACAGTTGTTTTCTATTTGGAAGGTTGTGCAATATTTAGGGATAGCGCACTAAATGAGTTTAAGGATCAGCTATGAGGATCAGATTTTAAAGGATCAAAGTTTAAGGTACAAAGGAAGCTGGGCTCTTGTCCCAAAGTGACCCAACCTGATGGGAATGTGACAGGTTCCTGAAACTTCAACTGCTGGTTGAACTCAGAAGCCTCCAGGGGATTAAAAAGAAAATCACCATTTAAAGATCTGTAAACTTAGAGAAGCCTGAGGAGATTGATCTAGTGGAACAAACACAGATGTGCGGGCACACCTTAAGAAGAGAGGCCTGGCAAGAAACAAAACTCAATTGGAAATTCATGATGACCCCCTGTATTTTGATGGCCTCCCAAGTGGTCCCAATGGGCGTGAAGATTGGTGATGTGGTGGTGCTGTTGTTCTCTGCATTCATCTGATGTCAAATGAAGGCCACTCTGAAGTTACTGCCATGTGAGAGCACATGAAGTATCCCTACGAAGTTCAGTGCCCTTGACCTCTGGCCCTCTTTGCTGAACATCTTTGATGATCCTACGGCTAAACAGGCTTGTGAAGTTCCAAGGAAATCTAAAGCAAACGCTGTCATTCTGGAGGCTGGCAGTAGGGCCAGCTGGCACGTAATTTTGTTACAAAGCTATTTCCTGATACAGGAGAGTTTGAAATAACATTTACTTGTGTAATTCTAATTCTATTTAGTTTATCCATCCAGGGCCAAATAAAAAGCACAGATTAATCGAGCATGAATATGTCAGGCAGAAAACCATTTTAGGACATGAAAGAGCTCAAAGTTGTTTACAAATACTTTATAGTCTTATGAAAAATTATCCCCAAGAGCTCTCCATTCACTATCTGCCCCATAGTTGATCAGTAGAGCAATAGCTTCCAAACTATTGGGGGTTATGAATATATGTCAGCATCTTTGAGATAAAAGGTCACAGATGGCTTATAAAACTGAATCTGTAGAAAGAATAGAGGTATCCAATACATTACAGTATTGTAAAATGAGACATCTTATATCCCTGTAATCTAAAGGTTTCTCTCTCAACCTTGAATATATTACTAACCAGTTGTAAGGCCTTTTTAGCTCTAAAATCCGATGACTCTAAATTCAGTTTTGCTTGGTTTAGGTCTTAGAAATACATGCCGCTGCATACAGGGGAATGTGTTCATGAATGTGTGAGGAGACAGTTGACTCAGCTAAAAAAGTTGGATATATTTAATCTAAGGAACTGGGTAAATATCACCCATGAAGTTTCTACCAGGAATCTTAACCTGGGAAAAGAACTTACATCCATCCCTCCTGCAGGAGGGTCTCCGAGAGTCTGAGACTCCATCTCTCATTAGGAAGCAAGCAGGGTACTTCCTTCCTATGCTGATAGTTCATGAAACTCAAGTCTATAATATTTTGTGTAGACCTTAAAAACATTTCCACAGAAGCTTTTACAATGATTTAACTGGAAACTTTTATCATCCTCTTCCAGGAAAACATAGACCATGGAAACTTCTACTTAAAATAAAACCAAATTTTTCTCAGTCCATCCAGGGCACAGATTAATGAATATGTCGAGCAGAAAACCATTTTAAAAATAAAATTTTTTTACAAGTATTTTATATTCTTATAAGGAAAACTTCTCTAACATCTCTCCACTCACTATTTGGCCCATATTTGATCTATCCATCTATCTATCTATCTATCTGTCTGTCTATCTATCTATCTATCTATCTATCTATCTATCTATCTATTATTTATCTATCATCTTTCTATCATTTATCATCTATCTTATATGTCAATCACTATACATAGATATAGTTATGTATGTATATATGTATGTATTTAGGAGTAATTATGTCTTTCCAGATAAAGAATGTGAAACACTCATGGTATGGCTTGCTGTTTAACTAAGAATAGCAATAGTGCTCATCGAAAAGGGTTTGCTTGCGGAGAACTACCAGCAGAAAAAGGAACATTTCTCTACAACGTAAAGCCCGTAATGCATTCTTTCTCACCCAATGTCAAATGTTGCTATAATCACATTCATACACAGTGGCATGGAGGAGTTCCAAACAGGCATTTCCAAAACAAATTTCTAATTGTATAGGCAAAGCAAGGTCTGAGGAAAACTTGAGGGGACCATTCTGTCAGGGACCGGCATACTCCCGACATACTCCTGCATGCTGAAGGCTTCACAGCAGCAAACACGAATGTCAATAGCCACAGTAACAGACTCCGGATTGAGCAGTCTATCACTCAGAAGGATCTCTGTGCTTTGATGACCATCATGGGAGCCGTTTCAGCAAAGCACAGCTATATAGCACTGGCAGAGGATCGAGGAAGTAAGTATGCAGCTCTGGAAAGGGGCTAAGGCAGAGAGTGAATGCCTAGCATTACAAAGAGCCATGGTGATGAGACAGAGCAGGTGGGACTGTACCGTGCCCACCCCCAGAAGGCACTGAGTAACCTCACTAAAGCTCAGTACCCACGCTGGGAACTGGATTGTTTTTGACACGCACGTGCGCGCGCGCACACACATACACATGTATATCTATATTTATATGTATATTAGTCTGCGTGAGGGTATGTGCACTTGTTCGCATTGGCATGTGTCTGTGGAGGACAGAGGAGGTTTATTTGATTCTCTGGAGCTGGGAGTGACAATTATGAACCTCTTGACATGGGTTCTGGGAACCAAACTATGGTCCTGGTATTCTATCTTATACAGTAGAAAAGCACATTAGGATTACGTTTCCTCCCCACCTCCACTGTTCCCAGTGTCATAGGTCACCATTATGAAAATGTAGAAGCTGTGTAAACAGAGGGATATGGCATTGGCAGGTATGCCCAGCTCTCTCGTGCATGAAGACCCCAGAATCAGGGCAGGCAGAACTAAGGATAGATGCCCTGTGACCCTGCTGCCCAAACACAGTTATGTTAGCACTTGTGAAATTCTCATATTTACATAAATACTAAATAGATTTGGCTTATAGGTTAGCAACAGGTTTCATTTTATATATACATAAATGTTTCCCTTTTCCTGGTTATTAGATCTTGTTCAGAGCTCCAGTTCCAAGGGACCCAATGACTCTCTGATCTCCATGGGCTCCTGCATGCATATGTTACACAGACATAAATGTAGGCATGCACAAATATATACAAAATTAAATACATAAATATTTTATATTGTTGTTGGTAAGATATATAAATGAAAATATTAAAGAAATATGGAGTATAGAAAATAAAAAAAACTATTTCAGTGGTTTAATGTGCAGTCTTCCATATAGCTACACATTGTTAAATTATTTGCAAATACTCTATTATTATTAAAAATATAAAAATGAGCTACTACATAATATATATACATATAGTGTACATTGTAATAGATTCTCGATGCATTTATGTTTTGCCATTCTTATCAAGCTATTTTAGGCATATTCTCATTGATAACAAAATTTAAATTAAAGGATATGCAGCATCATAGCCAATATTAATATAAAAGTTCCCTTTATATATATATATATCCCTATATATATACATCATTATATAGATTTAATATATATTAAACTAATTAAGTAGATGTGAAATGAATGCACAAGGTGGACTTAATTATCTACTAAACAAATCTTTCCAGCTCTTTGCTAACTCTTGTTGTCCTTGAAACAGGGTCTCACTATGTATCTTGACTCGTCTAGAACTCGCTTTGTAGACCTGGCTAGCCTCCAGCCTAGAGACTTGCCTTCCTCTGCCTCTTGGCTAGCACCAAGTGCTAGCTAGTGCTTAGCCACCACTTCCAGCTCTTTGCTAGAGCTTTATTTTGAACCAGTTACAGATATACAGAAGTTTGTAGAGAAAATGCAGGTAAACCATGTGCATGATACTTCATATAAGGAAGGGAAGACATTGTAACCAAAAGCTGGCATGCCTCAGAAATATCACATGTGTGTCAAGGTCATGATTACGTACTCTGTGTGCAGCTGCGGTCTGTGAGCTCTAGGGGACCACACATGTAGATTTGTGAGACCAGAAACAAAGTAACAATTCCTAGGGAAACAGCTCCATCAATTATTGCTAGAGCCAGAGCTAGTCCAACCTCCAGTCAAACCCCTGTCAATCAGACACTGGCACGATCTCCACCTCTGGCTGTGTCGGCTCTGGAGTGTGACATAAGTGGAAATTTGTACTCATATTCCTTCAGAACATCTTTCCCTTCTGTAATTTCCTTGACAGTCACCTAAACCATTGTTAGGATTAGTAATCTCTCCTTAATACTTATGAAAAGTTGTACATGTTAGGAACGAATCGCATAATACTCAAACATTTACTCAATCGCAGAAGATTTTACTTTGGGGGCATTCATGTACATGTTTCTAAAAGATTGAATTCCTGTCTTTTGAACTGTTTTTGTAAGAATTTTGGGGAAATTTTTCATGTTAGAAATGAAGACATAAGCTGAAGGATCTTAAATGGGGTTTATGTATTTATACCTCACAGCAATCCAAAAATTGTCTGCATAATAGAAGACCTTTGGTTGGTATGAATATACCTTCACAATCACCAGTGTAAATAACAAGAATGGGCACTGTGGGCACATAACGTCTATATGTAGTCTCCATTCCTCCAGTCACTGATGCTGTGACTTCTAAAAACCACTATAGAGTCCTGAGTTACTGGGGTGAAGGAAATGTACTTCGTCATAACTACTTTGCATTTATGCTCAAATGATGAGCCACGGAGGGCAGAAGATTGATGCTGGCTACTTCAAAACCCAGGGCTAGAATGGAAAGTATGGAATTTAATTCATTCTGACCTTGCAGAGCAACTATCCACCTCGTACCAGTGACCTATTGAGTCACTACTAGATAACGGTGGCTCACAAAGATCTCAAGAGCTTTGGGTTAATGAACAGGCAGAGGCTTGGGAAGGGCAGGAGCCATGGTGGCAGGCCCACAAAGATCTAAAGAGCTTTGGGTTAGTGAGCAGGCAGAGGCTTGGGAAGGGCAGGAGCCATGGTGGCAGGCTCCAGTTAGCTGTGAGGTGTACCTTTCTATTTATTTATTTTTAAATAAACGACTCCTAGGAAGGTCTTTGACCTTCTTCCCTTGTCTGATAAATAACAGAGGCTGAGGCAGAAGGATGAAGACTCTGACTTCATCAGTCAGAGAATAAATATGGGCCTTGCAATTGGAATGTCCAGTGTGTCACCAGTGTGACCTTCAAGTGTGGTACAGCTGACCAGGCAGGCAGTGTGTGCTTTTGTGAAAGCTAAGATGTTCCAGAAGCTTTTGTTTGGCAGGTTACAAAGAATCCTCAATGTGTCAGAGCAGCATCAAGATTCACCATCAATATAAGTAGCTTCCCCTTTATGATTACAATAGACAACCACAAACTATCATTTTTATTAAAATGATAATGTGTAAATCATTGAATAAAAATATCTTGCAAACATGCTTTCAAATGGTAGGATTAAAAAACTGCAATGCCAGGAAGCAGTTCTCCAGAACTCCTTGCTATTTCTGCATGCTTTGAGAGAAGGCAGAGGCAGCGACTCTATTTTCCAGTTCCACTGGTGTGGTATTTTTTTTTTTTTTTTTTTTTGGCCTTTTTTTCAAGGGCAATGAACAAAGGAGAAAAAGAAAGCCTCTGCAGGGGTCAAAACCAGGGCCATGCCTAATGCACATTATCAAATAGTGTTCTCCCCTGTTCTGACTTCTGCTCCCATAATGGAACCTCTTGGCACTGTACTTCTTGGAATGACCCTCTCTGTGCTGCACTAAGGGTACAGATTGTCAGGACCAATGGCAGTCTGACTTCTGCTGGGAATAAAGTAACACACATCCCTTTGTTCTGATTCAGGGTCCTTGTGACTTTTACTAAGCCATGGTGGGCTACTGTACCAGCTTCCAAGGCAGGCTGACCTCAGATTCCTCATGTTCTTGACTAATACATATGAGCCCTACCTTGAGCAAATTAAGTTTCAAATAGACTCTTCAATTATGGTAGATAAACATTCCTAGAAAGTGACAATTTATATAATGGCACACCCATGTCTGGGAACCAAATTTATCGTTCAGTTTGATTTTAATTTTTCTATTTTTAAAAACTCTTCACGTAAGAAATACTTTTCTCCTAAAATATATGTCAAATCATGTCACTCCCTCAAAATATACCAGTGACAATGTCTGCATCCCACTCAGAATAATGTTCAATGTGTTCCCCATAACCTACAGGCACCCTTCAGCTCTAGTCCTGAAATCGGCAGGAGCTGCATCACCTGTGCAAAGCGAACACAAGCCCCAGACTCTGCTCTTCCTGCTCAGGACCCTGCACCTGCTTCCTCCCCTGCCCCCTCACCGGAACCTTCTCTCTAACCCCCTCCCACTCCCCCTGTAGTGTCTGCCCCTTTGCTCTCTTGCTCCTCTAGCCCAGGCTACCACAGACAGAACAGCTCAGCTCTCTGCTTGAAACAGAATCGCTTTGTGTGAAAAGAAACATTTACTAACCTACTTCTGCTCTTATTCATGTGTTCCTTTTTTTCCTTATTTGGTGCATTTGGCATAGACATTTCTTATGGAGTGACCCAAATTTAGCTTTCCTTATCGGTATGGTATTATTCTGTGAGGGTGCAGATCAGTCACTGACAAGGAAAGCCAGAATACTCGGTACTTATATATAACTAGTAATAACTAATCAGTCCTGGCCAAAACGTGGTCTTACCTACCACTGTCTCAGCTATTGTTCTGGAAACTGATCAGAAGCCTCCATGCCATGAGAGAACAGAATGTTTCTTAGGTGGGAGTCACCCCTGAGGGTAATTCTCCAGGGTAAAGATTCCTCCTCCGGTTACTGTGCACCCTTGGGGGGGATTGTGTGTCTGCCTTGGAATATTCTGCTCCTCAGAGAAGCCAAAGTGAAACAGAAAAAGTGAAGGACTATGTCTTATCTTGGATCATCTGCCAGTGTCAAGGAGAGTAATGTAAAGTGAAGGCAGAGGTGCCAGGCCTCTATCCTGCATTCACCTATCTTGTGGGCTCAGTGCTTAGCAAGGGCAGTTTATGGGTGCTTGTGCCACAGGGAAACCAAGGCCAGAGGCTACATAGAAGCCACTGTAAGGGCTCATGCCTTGGTTTGCAGATCTACAGCAGAAAAGGTAGGCGACTTCCTGTCTTGTGTGAGCCAGTGGTCAACTGAGAATTTTGATTGGTAATTCAGGGTGTATTGGCATGCCCCACCCTTTCCTGTAACTCCACCCTACATCATTTCATTCCATATCTAGCCTGATCGAATGGTACATCTGGCTGCCCTGAGTTTCTTTCCACCTCACTGAAACTAGAGTTTAAGTTCTGGATGACTGGTATATCCCCAGCACTTGAAAGCAGTCAGGGAATGAGTGTTGGCTGTCTGGATGAAAGCTTTCACTTGGTACTAGGATGGTCACTGTTGCGATAAAGATCATGGAGATCATGCTTTACTTTATTATGCTAAGTGAGGCTTTCAGACAAAGCTAGTGTTTCCTCCCTGGCAAATCAAAGCCCCATCTTCATAGAAGACCCAAAGGCTTTACAGTCTCCAGTACTCCCCTTCTTCTTAAGCTTCTGGAAGGATCCTTTGCTCTCCCATCTGCATATCTATAAGTGGCCTTTCTTGGGGAAGATGTTAACTTTGAATTGTAAATGGAAACTTGCCTCCAAGGAAGACAAAGGCTTGGGGAGAGTGCATAAGTAAATCTAAGTTAGGAACTTCTGAGGAGGTCTTAACAATTGGGCTTGGCAAGTTACCAATTATCTTCCTATACTTCAAGTGTCTTGAAGTGCAGCTTTATGAACACATCTTGACTAGTGAGTTCCAGAAAATCTATCCTGTAACTTTTCTGGAGATCCAGACAGGGGTTAACACTTTCCATGGTTTTGTTTCTAAGGTGAAATGAGGTAGGGTGGAATCAGAGGCAACTTCCAGTCATGTCTCTGAGACTGTGTCATCCAGTCCTTATGTATGAATGAGAAATCCCCAGCGGATCCTGGTTCACCCCCCTTTCCTGTTGTGAGGCCTTACAGTAGGGTTCTGAGTACTCTCTGATGCACACTCCCCCTGTTTCCCAATACCCTCATTCTTAAGGATTTTTGCTTTGCATTGCACAGACCACTCTTTATGTGCTCTGATGTTCTGCCTGGTTCCTACTCAATTACTTTGTACTTTTTGGATGCCTCCACCATCCACAGCCCATTTCTGATGACACACCCCCAGGAGCTTACCCTGGCTAATTATTCAACAACATTTTCCATCCCACTGATTTTTGAACTTCTTGTTTCTCCAAGTCCTCCCAGTCTCTCAATTTATGTTATTGATCCTAGGTATGATTTTGTTATTGATCCTAGGTATGATTTTACTGTGTCTTCCCTTACACCTATGAGTTCTGTGTTAGAAGGTATACCACCTGGCTTCTTGCTTCATTTCTCTTGGTAGAAACAATTCTGGGCATATGCAAAGTCATCCACAGATATTTGCTTGATGGGTAAAACTATGAGCAGACATTCTTTCTGAGTTGGATAAAAAGTTTAATGTTATGGGGGATCATGTCATGCACAGATACCTTCATTTTCTTTTTTAGTTACAACCAAACATTTCAGCAGCAGTGGAAAGGAATGCCAAGTTTTCTTCCATTAGAGATAGAGACTGGGTGATGAATCACAACTCAGAGAAACAATCCACTACCCAACAAAAGGAAAGAAAGAGTCATAGGAACTGTGGAAGAAGTCCCACCCTTCTCCTTGCCAATCTGAACAGGAGCCCAGAGGCATAGATGCACTGGGAGACCAGTGACAAGTGCTCAACAGAATAAGCTCAGGTAAGAGCAAGAGAGCAAAAAGGCTGGCTGTGCAAACCAAAACTAAAGAAAAGTAGCAGGTTAGAGTTCCCTTTGCCTTGTGCACAGTCGCTAATTACTTGAAGGCATTTGAATAACTCAGAGTCAGGCTAGCTATTACTTCAGAATAGAGCTGTCAAAGCTGAGAAACTGTCTTTCTTCAGTCCCTCCCTCTTTCTTTCCTCCTTACTTCCTTCCTGTCTTTCTTTCCTGTACTTTTCTGTCTTTCTTTCTTTGTTTCTTCTGTCTTTGCTTGTTTCTATCTTTGTTGGTTTCTGTCTTTCTTTCTTTCATTGTACCTCTTGAATTTTACCATAAAATCTGTTTTTTCATAAAACTGAATAAAAAATACCAGTAAAGACCACAAAGCCAAAGCTAAGTTTCGACAAAAGCTTTTCCACTTTACAATCTATTTCTGTCATCTGACAAATCAAGAATTTACCAGTTGTCATTTCTTGAGTATTATGTCATGAATATTTAATAATACTTGAGTATTATGTCATGAATATTTAATAATACATTTCTTTTATCAAGAAAGAGGCAGCTCACAGGACCTGGCCCTGTTGATGTAACTAATATTCAACCTATAAAATCTTGAATAGTAGCTAAATAAAGTTATTCAAACTATGAACAAAGTAAATAGACTATTCTATTTCTATTTGGGGCAAAGTTTTAATGAGAAAAAAAAAAGCCCTGCATTCCCATCAGTGTCTGTATAAGAGCTATGCAAGAAGTCTTCAGGATCTTACCTTCTGTAAGCAAACTTGATCCATTATCTTCTCCTACACCATCCTATCCTCTTCTGTCATGGCTGTGGAATGTTCTCTTGCTAACAATTCACACATCCCCTCATGCAAGCCTATTAACAGGGCCCCATCCCCTCATACAAGTTGATACCCAGAGGCGGGTGGTGTCTCCATCCCCTCATGCAAGCCTGTAATGGGGCTCCATCCCCTCATTTAACCCTGTAACAGGATTTCTTTGCTTCTCACACAACTGTCATTGCCTCATTGTTGATGGACTCTCCATCATCCTGCCTCAGGTACCACTGGATATGGATGAAATTTATATTACATACAAAATTAAGAACATGATTGGAAGTTTAGTTGAGTCACGGTATCTAAGAATTACTATGAATTACACAAGTCTCAAAGAAATAGATCATCTCAAAACCTATTAAGAGCCTACTAGGAATAGATAACAAAAATGTGTGGGCCTATGTAAGTCCTGAATTCGATCATCATTAGGATAAGACTACTGGGGAAACACAAAAATATCAGAAAACGGCTCTTTCAAGTACTACACAAACACTCTAAGGAGGAGGAAATGAGTAGCAAAGAGGTTGCATGCACACTCCCTATCACATACAGTCTAACAGCTCCGAAAAGCTAGCTCTGGAATTACGGTTGCGCTCTCCTCTCTTAAAGCCCAAGCATGTTTGATCTCACATAATTTGACTGGAGATAAGCTAACCCCCTAATTATGTGACATGGAGAAAAATGAGGGCAAAATAGCCCAAGAGTAAAAACATGTAAGAACAGGGAGGAGGTAAGCCTTTCCGGACACGGGTTGATACAAAGTTGATAAAACTGTTGATACGATGATAGGAACATGCCTGTGTTAGGAACAGAAATGCTGAAAGCTCAACTACAGAGAGAAAGCTTAACAACTCGTAACTTGGGGTAAGAGCTTCAGCTTCTCCAGTCAGCTCCTGCTGGATGTTCTGAGCCTGCCACATGATGGGTTCCTTCTCTGCTCTTTATTCTGCATACACTAATGGACCCTCTTGGATTCTCTAAATGCCTTATTTCATAATAAGCTGGTTTGACTACCAGCTGTTTCTGTATGGTACTTGCTGCCTTTTCTTTTATTATGCATTTATATAATTAATAAACTCAGTCTTCCAAAACCTATAATACTTGCAGCTATTATAGACCATAATCTAGACTATATAGAACATATAAAAACTGTGTCTGGTATCAAATACTGAGGGCATTCTGGACCAAAATGACTTAGGGCCAAGATAAAACACAGAAATATGCAAAAGTATATGTTGTTATGTGGTTGCACATACATTATACTGTATGCACAGTGAAGTGTAAATTGAATTTGTGTTAGGCAATACAGTTAGGCAGATCAAAACTGACACAAGCTTCTTTTTTTTCCTTTTTTTAAAGTTTTATTGCATTATAATTTGAAAAGTTACATGATTTCAATTTATCTGAATTTGTTAACATTTAAAAACATATTTTAAGTAAATAGAAATAAATCACATTCTTGTTTTTCTTTTGTACCCCAACTTCTCCCTGAGACCCCCCTTCAATACCTAAAATAACTTTTTTTGTCATATTCTTTAAAATTTATAAAATTTATAAAAATGAGTATTATAAAAGTGGTTGGATATAAAACAATCAATTTAACAGTCTTATGTAGATGCTTGTCTGCAGCAATACTGAAAATACATATGTTTAACTCAATATAAATTTTAAATAACTCCAAACATATTAACTGTATATTGCAAAATAATATATCACTACTAATATTTTCTTAAATGAACATAAATATATAAAATGTTTTCGTTTGTTTGTTTTATATTTAGTAGAGTTTAAAATTTTGGCTCTTACTGTGGTAACTTGATACAAGAGTTACAAAAGTCAAGCAAAGCATTCAGTCTTACTCTTTGTTGTTCTCTTACAACCCCCCTCCCAAGTTAATTGTCTACATTTCTTTTGGGTATATAAATACTTTTAAAATATGTAAGCTGTTCTGAAAACCATAGTATAGTATAAAAACATAAAAAAACAATACTACTACAAATAGAGAGACTGAGATAGGAGAAGCAAGATCTCAAGACTATTATGTTGTACATAGCAAGACATTGTCACGAACAAACAAACTGAAAGTGAATATGGATTGTATAATATTGGACCTATTTCTCCAATTACCAAATTAGAGAGACCATTGGATGACAGTCAATAAATTTCTAATTTCTTATATTTTTGGATATCAATCAATTAGGATATATTGGTAATATTAATTTTCAAATTAAGATATTAAGAAAAAGTAATTTTTACTTCCTGTTGTTTCTGTTGTAAGAGGTAGAGTTAGGTTTGTGTGGATTTGTTGAAAGATTACTTTCTTGCTTCTTCTAGGGTGTAGTTTTGCTCCTTATGTCAATGTTTTCCATCTATTATCCTTTGTAGGGCTGGATTTGTGGAAAGATATTGTGTAAATTTTGTTTTGTCATGGAATATCTTGTTTTCTTCCTCTAAAGTAATTGAGAGTTTTGCTGGGTATAGTAGCCTGGGCTGGCATTTGTGTTCTTGTAGGGTCTGCATGACATCAACCCAGGGTCTTTTAGCTTTCATAGTCTCTGGTGAGAAGTCTGGTGTAATTCTGATAGACCTGCCTTTATATAATACTTGACCTTTTTCCCTTAGTGCTTTAAAAATTCTTTCTTTGTTTAGTGCATTTGGTTTAGTAATTCAGTCTTACTCTTTGTTGTTCTCTTACAAACCCCCTCCCAATTTAATTGTCTACATTTCTTTTGAGTATATAAATACTTAAAAATATGTAAGCTGTTCTGAAAGCCATAGTATAGTGTAAAAACATACTATATGAAGGGAGGAATTTCTTTTCTGGTTCAGTCTATATGGAGTTCTATAGGCTTCTTGTATGTCATGAGCATTTCTTTCTTTAGGTTAGGGAAGTTTTCTTCTATAATTTTGTTGAAGATATTTACTGGCCCATTACTTTGGGAGTCTTTACTTTCTTCTGTACCTATTATCCTTAGGTTTGGTCTTCTCATTGCATCCTGGATTTCCTGGATGCTTTGGGTTAGGAGCTTTTTGCTTTTTGCATTTTCTTTGACTGTTGTGTCAATGTTTTCTATGGTGTCTTCTGCCCCTGAGACTATCTCTTCTATCTCTTGTATTCTGTTGGTGATGCTTGCATCTATGACTCCTGATTTCTTTCCTAGGTTTTGTATCTCCAGGGTTGTCTCTCTTTCTGATTTCTTTATTGTTTCTATTTCCATTTTTAGATTCTGGATGGTTTTGCTCATTTCCTTCACCTATTTGATTGTGTTTTCCTGTAGTTCTTTAAGGGGTTTTTGTGTTTCTTCTTGAAGGGCTTCTAACTGTTTACCTGTCTTCTCTTGTATTTCTTTGAGGGTGATATTTATATCTTTCTTAAAGTCCTGTATCATCATCATGAGAAATGATTTTATATCTGAATCTTCCTTTTTCCAGTGTAATGGTGTGTTCAGGACTTGCAATGGTGGGAGTATTGGGTTCTGATGATGCCAAGTAACCTTGGTTTGTGTTGCTTATATTCTTATGCTTGCCCCGCATCATCTGGTTATTTCTAGTGCTACCTGCCCTTGCTAAATCTGACTAAAGCCTGTCCTTCCTGTGATCCTGATTGTGTCAGAACTCCTCAGAGTAAAAGCTGTCTCTATGATTCTGTGATTCTGGGATCCTGTGACCCTGGGCTTTTTAGAGCACCTGGGAGTGGAGCTTCCTCTGGGTATTTTGGGAATGACTACTGAGTTTGTGCCCAAGGTCTGCTCAGGGCACCAGCTCAGACAGACCAGAAGAAACCTAAGCCACTGGGCTGGTGGAGTTCCTGTGTGCCTGGTCCCACTGGTCCCAGTTATTCTCAGTGTTGGGACAGATGTTATGTCTTCCTCACCTCTGATCCTGGGCTGTTCGGCACAAGCTTCTTTGATCCATAGTTGAATACCATTTCTATTCTTAAAGTTTTGCTTGTGAGTAGATTTAAAGAAAATTTCAAATTGTACATATAGCAATTTTAGATATAAGGAAGTATGTGTACTCTAAGTAGGGAAATTTATACTTAAGATCAAAAAATTAGATGAGTAATTCCTTAGTTGTGAAAATTCTCAGTGTGTGGAAAATGAAGAGAGTGGTGACAGGCACACTCAGAGACCTAGTCTATGTTCCACATGGAACTGATGAAGTCTACACTGCCCTGCCCATGCTGCCCCGCCCACGCTACCTACCCCACCCCCACCCCCTGTGCAGTTTCACTTGGTGTTGCTGAGAAACTTGAAGCTTTCTGCTCTTTGAGTCTCTGGTGTCACTTTGTTCCTCTCTCTGGAAGCTTTTAGCAGCTGCCATCCATCATGAATGGCTTGGCCTTTCTCAGTAAGGCATCTAAGTAAGGGATGATTGTGGCGGGAAGATTTCTGCGTCTCCTTCACTATGAACCCCTCCCTCTCGTCTCTGACTCTTTTACTGTGTCCTTGGGCCTCTGTAGCAGAAGGAGAGCATGTTTATGAATTAGGGAGATGATGCCTAAGCAAAATACTTCTCCGCCCAACTACAGACCAATTGTAATTTCTGAAGCGAAATTTAGTGAAATGCTTATGATCTACTTCTATGCAATAAGGACTTTTGTGTTCTTGGTTGTGTTATGAGTGGTGATAAAATACAACACAAATAACCGACTAAGAAGAATAAAAATCAACAAGAAACAAACAAAGAAACAAACCAAAAGTAACAGCTTACTCAGACTTGGAATCCATTATGGAGACTTAAGGAGTAAACGCTCTAAGTGAACCCTCACTTAACTGCACCAGACCTGTGCAGAGGCACCTGGGAGCAGAAGACGTTTCTCCAGAGTCACAGGGAGAGCAGATGAGCTTTCCTAATGTGCCTGATGCCATTCTTGCCCTTTTCCTCCAATAGAGGATAGACAAAGCTGAAGAATTGTCCTTATAAGCTGTCATTCTAAGGACTGCCTCTTACCCAGGGAGGCAAAGCTGCTTAACCTAACATGACCGAATAAAATTTTTGGAAGTATTGGCAAGTGAGTCTTGTATGGTTGCCCATCGTGTAGGGGAGCAAGTGTGTCTTTATCCTTCATGCAAAGCAGCCTGTGTCCTTAAGTGTCCCTGCATCTAGTGCCTGTGGCCTCTCTCCCAACCCCATATCATTCTCTCCACTCATCCTTTTCTCTGACACTTACTTGAAAAGGAAGATTTTCTGCATTTCAATCCCAGGAACGAAATAATCTCCCTGCTGTCCCTCTATCCTCCATGTGAAAGGACCAAATGACAGGCCTAACTACAAATCAGGACCTTAGGTTAAACTTGGAAAGATCAGTGGTCACTGATTTGCACAAAGCTTAGCTTTAAGATAAAAAAAAAAAAAGGAAAAGAAAAGAAAAAGAGAAAAGAAAGAAAAAAGAAAAAGAAAAAAGAGAAAGATCCCATGAATTCTCCAATAGACAACTCTACTTTGTATGTTTTTAAAAGTATTAAACACACACACACACACACACACATCAACGATAGACAGGAATAAAATGTCAGTAAAATAATCACTTATGAAGTCAAGATTAGAATAAATACATACAAAGTAAAGAAGATAATCATACAGGTGTCACATTATTTAAGAGGTCCACAGGCTGCTGTTTTGAAATATCAAACTGCCTAAAACCACTTACAAGCTAGGTGCTTACAAGCCAGTTATTGAAAGAATTTTAACACTGGACAGTCTCAGGAATTTTTATTTTCCTTCTAAACCCTGGATTTGGAATCCCTACATTTCTCTTCATTTAATCCATGGATGCTGCAGTTTAACATCTTGAGTTGAAACCTGGAGGAAACATTGCTGAATGTGTGGAACAAGAACCACAGAGGCCTTTATGTCCTGACCCTCAGCGTGCCAACTGACCTGCACAGTATTAGATAATATTAAGTCATGACGTTGTTAACTGTCTCACATGTTATTGAGCTGTCTGTGCTTTTCATTTATGGCAGTGACCTGATCATTCTCAGAACAGCAAGTGTCCCCATTCTGCTACCGGCTCGGTTGACTGAGGGTGCTCTGCGGGTGCATCTGTCTACCCTCTGAGTCAGCCCTGTGCATTAGTTTGTAGGTCCTTTCTTCCACTATATCTTATGATCATGATGAAGAGGATTATTATCATCAATCCTATTTCACCTTAGGGTACTAGTTGTTAAGGACATGCTTCCCCACTTCCTGCTGGCTTTTTAAAATAATTAAAATTAATTTACCTTCACTCTACCTTATACAGGACAGGCAATTCTCATTAACATAGAAGCTGGACTACAGGAACCCTGATAAAGTCATGATCCAGACTTCTTCATCCTTCAAAGACTGAACTAGTTCCCTTCTGACAAAATAGACATATCTTATGTTTCCTGAAGTCCCACACTTAATATTTCTTTGAAAAAAACTTAATAATCAAATCTTAAAACAAATAACAAATCTCTTTTATTACATCTGAAAATAGATACAAATAAACTGTAGGAACTACTAAAAGTACATCTTTAAGCAGACAGGCAGACTAACCAGTGCCAGTGGGGCCAGTTGAGCAGATATGAAATGCTCTGAAAAACCATGTGCCCAACAAGGGAAATAAAAACTTTTATTAATCTTTTTATTAATCTTGTGGGAAATGTGAGGTAAAACCTCAGCCACAAATTTTACCTGAGGAGCAAGCAAATGATTGTCAGCTTTCTCGAGATTTCATCGAGCCAAAGGACAAGACATTGGCCTTTTGTCTACTCGCAGGAAAGATGAATTATTGGAGGAGATTCCAGAGACAATACTCACATCTATTCATCTAAGCTCAGCCTCTGCACAGGGCTCTACTCTGGGAAATTACCAGCCATTTATCATCACCTACTTCCTGCTTGCAGGGGCCCCATAACCCAGCTGACAGGCTCTGCCATCTGTTCTTGGATAATAGTCAAGGAGAATAAATATCCAGGAATAACAGAGCATCACTTTTTGTGTTTATTTTTTTTCTGTCATTACCACATACTGACCTCATAAACACTCTGCATGGTATTTAATTAATTTAATCACTGACTTCACAAAACCCACTCTGTCAGGAACAATATCAATTCTCTGAAATCTCAGGCCAAGCATGTATTCCATTACTTTTGTGCGTATATTTAGCACCGGAATGTTTGTCTACCATGGAAGTGAGATTGAAATCGTGCTCTAAAGCATCTCATGCAGAAGTTGAAGATCTTCAAGGCAGGTAACAGGGACAGCGAGGAATATTTCCTTTCACTTTGTATTTACTGATAAACAAGGTTCGCTAGCACTAGAACTGGAGGAAGGAGAAGGGAAAGTTTAGTCACCCATGGTCCAGAAAGTTCTTGGATCTCCAAAGCCATCATTTACGATGCAGAAGTTTAGATTTAATTTCTTCTTTAAAGAGTGGGATCAGTCATCATCTTACCAACTTCACAGGCCAGTAACGGCATAAGGCCCTGTAAAGTATACTGTGACTTACCACTGACAACCACGGGTGTCAACAAGGACTAAAGCCTAGTGCATCTCCGGCAGGAATGTCAAGGAGCTTTAATTCTCTGTAGCTTCAAACACTGAGAGCAGATTCTGCATTCTCATAGAATATCATCCTATTTCTTGGTCCTTTGCAATTACTTTTATTGATCATTTAGATACATACAATACATATTGATCATTTAGATAAATACAAATTATTGTATTTATCTGTGTATGGGAAGGAGACTATCTCTAGGTTGTGATTTAGGAATGTATTTTTAAATGTAACCAACAGAGATGGCTTTAGTTGGGCATCTCTTTTACTAAGACTTAGAGCAAGCATTCTAATCAAATGTAAAGAACATTCGTCAAGAGGCTTCCATATCACCATAGGCTCCTGCCACTCACATTGATTCTTCCCAACATTCCACAGTGCCTGACTGTGGGGCCTAGACTCTATGCTCAGAGAAAAGACATGACTTAAAATTATGAATAGATAAATAAATAAATAAGACATCCTGGTGGAAAAAGAAATGAAGTTCTTTACATTTGCAGTGATTGATGCTATTAGAATATACTTCTGGAAATCCATAGGTCAGAAACAGGTTGAAGGAGTCTCTTAAAACTCTCCATTTGAAAAAACTACTAAGTTTATTTTCAAGATTTATTTTTAATTATGTGTATAAATGCAGAATTACATGCACATGGTTCCATCTACCCATGGAGATCAGAAGAAAATGTCAGTCCCCTAAAGCTGTTTGAGGGCCACTCAATATAGGTGCTGGGAACTGAACTTTGGTCAGCAAGAGCAATACATGTTCTTAACCACGGAGTCATCTTTCCAAAAACAGGAGAAAAAATCTTAAATTTAGCTCAGACTTTTGCTTCTGAATACAACCATCTTTCCATGGAAATAGCCTCTAGTCCAACTTTGAATATCAAAATCCAGATATATAGACCTGTTTTATAAGACAGTGAAATATGTGCATATAACCAGGATACAGGTCATACTAGGTTACTTATAACTCCCAACACAATATAAACAAAATACCTTTACCTTATTTACAGAACAATGATTTAAAATATATGTGCGCATATGTAGTACAGATGTAATTGGTTTTCTTCGAATAGGTTTGATCTGCAGACATGAAACATGTTGGTTGAATCTGCATGGAACCCGAGTATACAGAGGTGACATATTTAATTCCTCCTGAGAATGTGTAATATTACTATGTAGAGCTATGCCCAGGATTCAGGCTGGTATTAGGAAACCGAGCTGAGTCCAATTGTAAATGGTTTTCCCAGTGACTCTGAAGGTTGAGATGGAAGAAAGCTTCACAAGGAAGACTTATCACAGGCTTATAAAATCGTCTGTCTGCATGGCTCTTCTGACTCAGGTGTACGTTCTGGGAGAGCAAAGGCCTCAAATATGAGGCAGTTCAAGAAATCAGTAACCAGTCTCTACGGAGGGTCCATCTGACAACAGATAAAACACCCCAGCTTCCATGATTTCCCGCTCTGTTCAGCCCTTCTCCAACCTCGCTGCACTGTGATTTAATCTCTGCTGTGTTACAGAGAAAGTAAGATTAAAATACAAGTGTCACTGTAGAGATAGTAATTGTGACCAGAAGCTCAGTTTAGTTCTTTGACCTGGGTAGAGGGGAGTGAGAAAAAAATGAAGGAAATAGTGAATGGCCCTGCAGGCAGCGATTTATCAGGTGATGGGAGAAAACAGTGCATTTGATTCTGGTGCGAAGGGAAATCATGAAAGGGCCATTGACATGGCAAAAATGAGTCCGGGATTCTGAATTTTCCAGAAATTTGCCTAGGAATGAAGGAGACATGCATTCTCTGATTTAACAACCCTAAAGTAGTACTTGTCTTGATTTTTATTAACAAAATTCTCATCCTTTCTTTCATTGTCAGTAGGACCATCCTGTGAGCAGAAGAGAAACACACGAGCTTTGTCACAGGTCTGTCCCACTAGACTGCAAAGCCCATGAGGAGGCCACCTGTGTTGGTTTCCTCTGTAGCTCATGTGGCATGGTACAATAAAGACTGAATCAGTAAATGCAAGAATGAAACATCTGTAGGTGGTTTTCTTGCTTTCTTGCTTTATCATAATATTTACTTTCTGATATTTACTTAATTGATAAAATACTGCTCATCCATCAAGGGTTTTCCCTCAGTTCTTTCCTGAAGTGCACTGACTCGAACATCTTGCTCTTCTCTCCTGTCTCAACAATCTCCAATAACATCCAAAGAGCATCTATAAAGCCGCCACTGATAAACATCCACTTTAGTAGAGAATAAGGCCCAGAGAGGCTTAACAGGAATTAATATACCAAATAAATTAATGACTTACATTACTTTAGGCAATTTTGACTCCTCCTCTTTACGTAACTTGACTGTGTGTGGATGTGATACGGGATCTGAGTAAATGAGTTGAGAAGCATTACCATGACAACCATAAATGACTCAGACCAAAAAGCAACCCCTGAGAAAGGGAAACAGCTTAGCATGTCCATAAAACAAACGACAACAACAAAACCACAAAGCCAGGCAGGCCCCATATAATTGGTCAAGATCCAATTGCTGAGATATGATGGTCACACCCTAGAGGTGATAAGAAAGGATCAGCAAAGAACCGTAAGGGTTGGCCATTTCTGTGTATTGAAGAGCACTGTTTCATATTTAGAAACCTGTTCCTTGTGGTAGCAAAATGAAAGCCAATGTAAATAAATTTTTACTGGGTAATTTCTGGTGTGTCATCTTTTAAATATCCAACAGTATGAATTGTGGAAGAAAAGATACCCTTTTTAATTTTGCCCTTTTCTTGCACTGGCCACATGACACTAGAATTCTGCTGTAAATAAAACAAAATAAATTGCATTTCCAGGAGGAGGGGAAGAAAAGGAGATATGCACCGAGCTTCTGCACTTCTGCAAATGGCATATTACAACTTGATATCATCTGAAGAAATAATGTAAGTACTTAAAGTGCTGCAGTGATCAAGTTAATCAAAGGTGAGAAAATATTACTTCTCCAAATAAGTAAATGACTATCCACTTTAATTGAAAAATTGCCTAAACTCTCATACAGAGAATGGCAAACACGATATTGCCAAGATATTTTGGACCGTGGCTTTTATTCCTAGCTTCTCTCTGTTTGGGGAGCAGTGTGTGTGATGAAATGTCAGCAATCAAGAGTCAAATGCCAGCTTATGAATTATACAAATTGCTGTTTATCTATTCCTCTCCTTTCTGCTTTTCAACATGTTTTATGAATACTGGCTCAATAGAAGTCGTTACAAAAATCCGGAGATAAATTTAAATGGACTATTTTCACCACAATTAAAATTTTAGTTACATTTCCAGGTCACAAGAAAAGCCAGAGGCAAATTTCAGCTGCCTGAATATTGTCAGCATTTAATAAATAGAAAGTAGTAAATACATTTTTTTCTGTAAATGCTCACTTGGGAAGGTGACTCTTGAAGCATTTGTGATTTTATGCATCCTGTATCAACAATGATACATTTTGTTAATTATTCTAAAGGTTAGAATTTCATTTCACTGACATATTTTAGTATTTAAAGTGATATGCTTTCTACTTTCTTATTTATTTATTTATTTATTTATTTATTTATTTATTTATTTATTT
>JADRCC010430735.1:0-11675 GCA_019843855.1 Hylomyscus alleni
TATACCCAAGATAAAAGAACTAACTGGTTCAAAAGTAAGAATTTAAACTAACTCTCATGTTGAACCTGTCTAAATTCCCTGGCTATTTCCAATGGTCTTTTTCTCAGAATTGACATCTTACATTCATTAATACAGAAGTGTAGTGGGTGCTCTAGTTATGGCTCATCATAGCCATCATGTTATATCTGTCAACACATAGGAGTCATCATTTGTACAAGGGTGAAATGTACAATATATTACAATGAGATAAACAAAAAAAAATTCCTCAATTTGTTTTTGATCTAATTTGGATAGGTGTAAACAATTACTATTCTCAGAAAAAAAAAAATCTGCCAGTGAGAAAAGATGTGTTTCCACTTAAGGAATTTAGTGCTATGGCTCAAGGGTTCAGTTATACCCTTCCCTCTCCTTCTGTTTCTTTTTTTGTTTTGTTTTGGTTTTTTTTATGTTTATTAGATATTTTCTTTATTTACATGTCATATGATATCTCCTTTCCCAGTTTCCCCTCTGAAAAAGAGAAAAAAATAAGATAAAATAAAAAGGCTGAACTTCTGCTTAGGCACCTTCTAATTAAAGAGCCAGTGTTTAAGTGGACTTCAATTCTTTCTCTTAGAAAATATACATGCATGTTCAAAGACAACAACATTAAGACCTTAGGGATTCATGGCTCTGCCAAATAATTCTACCATAAATATAATTTGAATGTTAGTCTTGGAAGTTATCTCTCATTAGTTAACCTTACTCTGCTTACAGCCAAGTGGAAGGAATAGACACCAAAGGTATCGTAGGAAGTTGTTTCCTACTTTTAGGAAAAATGGGTATTTTAATAGAAGTCAAATGAAGAGGGATTGTCATAGATTTTCCTGGAAATTCTTAGTCAGCTAGATGGGGAAATGCAGAGAATTTCATAACTGGTGACTTCCTCTTTCCATGGGTTTTATTCTCCTGAATCTAGCCCTGTTTCTGTTCCAGTAGAAACCTCTCCAATCAGCTTCCCCTCAAACATCACAATGCAGGGGAAGTGTTGTCCCAGTGTTCATGTGAAGCTCATATGTATTTGTACTCCTTCTCTGTCATTATTGCCCTTTGCTTTGTTTGGTCTACTTGCTTCCCCAAGTCCAAACCATTAATTTTGCCCTGTTTACTCCTATGAACCTCAGTATTCCAGTAATATTAAGATTGGCAGCTTTATGATAAAAAAGCAAAAGATACCATGAGTATTTTTATAAAAATGAATTGTGTCTCTGATTGCTAAAGTTAATTTAAAAGTAATGGAAGGTAACCCCATAAAGTACTTGGTTTCTTAATAGTGTCCCCATATAAGCTGCCACAGAGGGAGCATACAACAAGTTAATAGCTGTGGGTTAAGCAACAGTTGGATTGAATGTCTAGAGAACTGACAGATTCAGGAGAGAGTTTCTCGGAGGCTTAGAGAAGGTTGTTAAGAGTTCTAAAAAGTTAGTATCTGAAGTGTTTAGCTCTTAAAATCAAGAAGAAAAGAAAGAAAAACTAAACCCACATGTCAAGAAAAATTGCTTTTGGAAGAAAAGGTGCCACAACATGGATGATAGGATTTACAACAATACAGTTCATCTTCAACTGTCTGCACCCAAATCTCTAAAATAATATATTTTAGAAATTCAGGGAAGTTCAATAAAGAAACTGTTTAGTGCTCAATACCACTTAACAGTCAATACAAAGATGAGAAGTCAACAGTCAATACAAAGATAACAAATGTATAGTCTAAAAACAACAGCCTCTTAGAAATAACAAATGACTGTACATGAAGAAACAAGGATGTATAAATGGGCAACAATGATGAGAGTGCTGGAGTTCCAAGCTAAATGCCAGACTTAAAAAACAGAGGTATCTCATTGACCAAACAGAATTGGTAGAATGTGACATTAACACTCAAAGACCAGGCTTGAAACTTGAAGTGAGTCTAATCCTTGAAGTTAACTGAGGACTCATCATTGCCATCTCACTCTCCCAGAAAGGTTTAAGACCTGTGGGGCTAGCTTCCAGTTCAGATTCTCTGTGTAACCACCTGCAACTTACCACGACACTGTGAAAATTCTGGTCTTAATTCATGGTTGGATTCTATCACATGCATGTTAAAATTCCTCAAACATTTAAAACACTGTAAGATTAAGTAAACCTGGGAAAACATACTAACTAGGTTAAAATTTGATAATCCACGGTCAGAAAAGTTAACATTATGTTATCTATATTTCCTTTAAAACATTTAACAAAAAGTGGGCTGAATTGATCACACCATGGTTTAGAGTACTTGTTGCTCTTGCAGACGACCTAGGATTGGTTCCCAGCACTCACATGGCAGGAAGCTCACAACCATCTGTAACTCCAGATCATAGTGATCTGATCATTTTCTGATACCATGGGCACTGGGCATGCAGGTTGTGCATGTTCATAAATGAAGGGAAAACAATAATATATATACACAATAAAATAGACAAATCTAATAATAATTTTGAAAGTATTTAATAAAAATAATTAATGAAAACTCTGCAAATTGAAAAGTGCTGAATTGGGAAGAATACTTTCTACTGTATATAGATAAATACATTTAAGTTAATGAAGACTATTATCTTTATTTCGTAAGACATTAAGATTTGTCTCAGAAGAAGAAATACGTCTAATGGAAACATTTAAAATTATGTGATCCAATATCCTAATTTCAGTTTTTTAATCTGTGTTTACTTACAATTTACTGAACACGCATTTTAATAGTAATAAAAGGCACACAGAAAAAGTGATTTCAGCCAGCATTTTTCACATCAAGCTTGGAAAAACAATCATCAACTTTTCACTGAAAGACAGAATAAGAAAATTTATGCCTTATTCACTTTTGGGAAATATTTTTCAAACTTATACCTTTAATAAATAATTGCCAACATTTACTTTTAGTAGAAAACTTCAGATTTGTTTTATTAAGAAGTGTTTATAAGTGAAGAAATATACTAAGATCATCCATGTAAGAGACAATGATACACATACAACTTCATTTTTCATCCCATTGCGGTACTTCTAAGTAGCTATTGCTATTGCATCAATTTCAATATGGAAGCTGTTTCTGTGCTCAGGAAAGCTGAAACACCATTTTTGTGTTAGTTTATATGTGTTGATTATTTTCTTTTGTGGGTGTGTGGTACTGTGAATGTTTGGTGTATGTACTTCTCCATTAGGGTGTTTTTGTGCATGAGGATGTATGTGCACTTATTTGAGTCTACAGGAGGTAATTGTTTTGGGTGCCTTTCCACAAATTGCTCTTTACCTAACTTTTAAAAAAATAGTCTTTCAGTAATCTGAAACTCATGGATCTGAATAGGCTGATCAATTAGTTTTAGGAATAGTCTTGCCTCTCCTACCTGCCGGCCCCAGAATTGGAGTCACCCCCACCCTTGGTGGAATCACAGATCCCACACACACTTGGGTACTGGAGATCCAAACTCTTATCCTCATTTTTGAGAAAAGATCATCATTTCCCCACCATTGAAATCTAACTTTTAAATTTTGATATATTGTGCAAAACAACTACATAGAGTACTTTTCAGTCCTGTTTGTGTAGAAAATTGTCAAAACAGTCACCTAAAGTAAACATTGTAGGCTTTTTCTTACTTGCCATTATTAGATTTTCTGATATCGAGAAAGGAAAGAAGCTGTGTAGGGAGCATGTCTGTCATCCCAGCACTGAGGCCAGCTTGTGCTACATAACAACATACTGTTTCAAACAGAACAAAATAAAAACAAAAAAGGTGAGAGGTCTTGTTTTTAGCCAAAGACTTTAACAGACTCAGGCAGATGTGATCTTAGACTAAAATGAAAATGTATAATGAAGTCTATTAACCTTGGTAACAATTTGTGAAAAGTCCTAAATCTGATTTCATGAGACTGCACTTGACACCTTTTCTACAAGATAGTCAATGTTTGCTGCATCCATCATAATTCTCAACATTCTTGAGACATAACTAACAACCCACTTTGCAGTATAAGCTGTAAAACCAGCCACCACCTTATGAAACTTCTGAGCACATTTTCAAGGCTGCTTGATTTTGGCATCTCCCAGATTCCATCCTCAACAAGCCTCACATGAATGTTAATTTCTTTTGTTCCTCACCTGGCTGATTTTATCTTAGTCAACTTACAGTTTCACTTCTTTTTAGAATACTGACAAAAAAAATCACAGTTTGGGACTTTTAAGTCTCTAAGATAGATATTTAAACAAGTGGTGCTATACAGTCATCAGACTGTGTATCCATGAAACATCTAACTGTTGGTAATAAAAGGATGATACACACAGGAACATATATTAAAGACCCAAGTGATTCGCATAGATTAGATTGACTTGTAAGTGGAAGGTTGGGTCATTTTAATGACCATATTAATACATGCTAATAGCCTGTATTCATCCAACTAAAGACGCAACTTTTGTGATATTTAGCATAGAAGAGACTCTAAAAATGTGGGTGATTAACTTGGGAATCTCTGATCTTCCTGGGAGATCTGTTTTCCAGATTCTAATAGGCAAAACAACAAAAGAATGTGACATGGAGGGGTATACAATGTTGGCAAATATCTCTGAAGTACTAAAACTACAAAAAATACTTAAAAGTACTTTAAGGAATGGTTATCTAGTTTATATTCAATTTATTTCATTTCCTTACAAAGCCCGAAGGAACATATTCCATTTGTTATACAAAAGCCAATTACAGTAATGGGCTGTTCATAAGAGTTTCCAGATTTCCAAATTAGTTCTTACTATTTAACAGTACATTTTCAAATGGCTATGAAGCTAATCATTTTTAATTCTTCAGTAACTATGTTTATAGGACTGGCATAGAAACGATGCCATTCTCTTAGTGTTCAGTGTAGACCAACATGAATGAACTCACAGAAAAGGAAAACAAAAAAGATCATAGAAACAGAAGCACAGAGACCCATTCGTTGTAAGGAGGTTTCCTGTGGAGATAAAAATCTTTCAAATGCTTTTAAAACACTCTCATTGGAAGAACAACTTTACTTCAACAGCTCATTCACATCACCTATAAAATATGGCCTAGTGAGATATTGGGTTTTGGCCTCCCCTTTTACTTTAATGGTGTTTAGGTAGAAGTGCAGGGTATTAAGTGGGATGGTGTTGGTGGAAAAGAATGGTTAGATGCCAATGAGCCTGTCCCAGCTCTTCACAGTTCCCTGGAGTACACTATTTAGTAGTTCTACATACTTGGGAAATTTGTTCTTTTTTTTCTGACTTCTATGTTCTTCTCTGTAAAATAGAATAATCTCATTTTTCTTATAATTTTCCATAGAAGAAACTGTAGTATAAAACAAACAATATATATGCTGGATAAGTGTATCTCTTAGTGAATGTTCACTCTTATTTATTTATTTTCCCCATATATTGGTCTGTAAATCTCAGTATAAAGAGGTTTACTTATTTTTTCTTTCTAGATCAATTATTTCCCATCCTGATGTTTGGGCTATACTCCCTATTTATACAGCTTATCAAAAGGATCACTCCAGATATTTCTTTTGTCCTGAAGATTCATTTAAATCTCCCAGTATTTCTAAGCAGGGCCACTCCAGCAGGAGGTGGGGAGAGAATCACTGTTTTTGCTCTTGTAAACAATTTCTAAATGCTACCTTCTAAATGCCAATACAAAATCATTTGTTGTGACAATCAGGAAAAATCATTGAATGTTTCAACACATCATAGTCACATCACTGGCCGCCCTATAAAGAACCACCTAAATTTAAACCCTTGAGAGAAGCCATCTCTTCCTATTTTGTCTGTGATTTCACCTAGTAGATTATACATGTTTATTAGGTAGCTTTTATAAAGTAATTAAAGCTGAGGTTTAATTGCAGCGCATGTCCTTTATCATCTATTATAAACAAGTTTGGATCAGATGCCTGTATATCTATGAATGTGAGCGAATCATTAGCATTAAAGACATTGTGATTTAATTAGCATTGAAAATATAAATAACAATAAAATAAATAATTCTGTAATGTTATTGATAAATTGCAGGTCTGTTGAATCTGCAGAATGGCACCGTTGCTGAAAAGAGGTCTTTATTTTCTATACAATCCAATCTCTGTCTTTCATTTCTTTTAACCAAAATATCTAGGCCCCTTAGACTTTCAACCAACACTGCAAATACATACTGGGATTTTTATTTGTGGGAATATACTAAATTTCTGAGATACTCAAAATCTGGGAGTTTTAACTCAGTATGTGCATTTCACATAAGTTGTTAGTGGTGAATAGCTCAACCTTAACTAGATTTTCCATATCTGCATAGTAGCTATATGTGTTTTGTGATATTGAGATTATAGAAAGTTTACAGTGCCAAAGATTCAATATATATTTGCAATTTTTGTCAATTAAATTACATGGAGACAAGGGTATTGCAGTTTTGGTTGTGAGTCTGACCTTTAATGGAACCCTCTCTCCAGCCCTATGAAAATCTGTTTTAACTCTACAGTATCTTTAAGGTGCTTTATACAATGCCAAACCATAGATGGAAAAAGTAAGTTTAATAAATATGAAATAGCTTTAAAATAATAAATAAATGAACAAATAAGTAAGTAGGAATTATTTCACTTATATCTATGAGTGAAACTCAAATCCTACTCCCTCTGAGGAGGTTCAATTTACCTCTATATTAGAAGCTGTAAAATCAAAAAGACTGGTTATGGATGTAACTTTTTTGTTACCAGGAACCAAATGAGGAAGTCATATGGTATGGCATGGTAGTCAAGCAATTTTACTGATCCTAAGAATGACATATTCATCAATGTCACTTAGCTTCCTACATCCCAACGAAAAGAGATGCTATTATTATAATGTGTGAATGAAGACAGGAATAGCCACATACATACATATATGCATGCATACATACATACATACATACATACACACACACACACACACACACATGAGTGAACAAAATGACTGACACTTGTATGGCCTGAGCTCTCTGATGAAGTACCATCTGCACTAATAATCATGCTATTGACATTTCCTAACCAAAACATTGTGATTAAGGAGAGATGGAATGAGGCAGATTAAGAGTCAACACTTCCTTGGATTCTTATGGGACCTTCACTTGCTATTTATTTTCAACCTCTGCATCTGACCTAAATGTCCTGTAACTATTAGGCAAAGTTCTACTAAAACACTACTGAGTTAGGTGGACTTCTAGCTCCCTGACCCCTAAAGCTAAAAATAGTTGTAAAATGGTATCTAACACCTACAGAAATGACTCATTAATTTTTTGTAGACTGTCTTTTTAGTGCATCCACCAATTTGTGAGTGTGTGTGTGTGTGTTAAATGTACTAATTAATGAATTTTTCTGTTCTTAGTCTGTAAAAGATCTCATAACCCATTTTATAACAGAATGTGTTATTTAGGGAATTTAAAGAAAACCATGTTTCTGGGATATGGCTATAATATAGGTTCAGAATAGGACCTTTTCTTAAGCTTTTGATGAACAGTTATCATTGTACACATAACAAAATAGTCATAACACAGTCAGATGGTTAGCTTTAATTGTCAACTTGTCAGCTTGCTACAGTGAAGAATCATTTGAGAAGGTAGTCTCAAGGAGTGATTGACTAGATCAGCTACATCTGTGGGGAACTAACTAGTTTGATTACGTTAAGTGGCAAGGGAGGACCTGTCTCACTACAGGCAGCACCATTTAACAGAATGGACATCCTGGAGTATATGATTTATATTTATAGAAAAGGATATGAACAATTGATAAGACATGTATCCATCTATTCTCTCTTTGATCGATTCCGGATATGTAAAATCAATTTTAATTTCTTAACTTGATGTCCCTGCAATAATGCACTATTAAACTTTAAGTAAAATAAACACTATATCACTTAAAATTTATTTTGTTGTGGTACTCTCTGTAAGCATCAGAAAAGAAACTGGGATTAAATGGGTATGATAAGAGAAGTAAAACAGACATATTTCTTTTGTATCTTAATTGACCCTCAAACGAGATTCATATACACACAATATTCCAGTGAACCTAGAATTTTAGACATTTGTTTCTAGTAAAAGATTTGACCATTAGTGTTGGTAATATACAATATATGAGTGTATATTTATTTAGACTTACACATTCCATATGAACAATTATCATATTTATTTATCATGTTATCTATCTTTAAGGTTTGCTTAAGACAGTTTATGAAAATACTGTGTAACTTTTGAATGGATAAGATATATCTATTTTAAGCAAATTTAATTTTTAAGCAATATTATTTCTTTACATTTTTTTCAAAATTGATCAAAAATGTGATTGTCTTTAACTTAATGCTTATATATAAATTGAGCCAATGTTAGAAACAAATTTTTCTTGAAGTTGAAATGTTAGAACTACTAGGGGTTTTCTTTGGAGTTTTTAGAAGTATTATGATAAAAAAGTTAAAATTATTAGAATTCTCATTAATCATAAAAACTGGATGATAAAATTTATATTTATATTTCTCTTTCAAACAACCTAAAATTTATTTTAATATGTTTTAATTTACTGCCATGATGTGTTATAATCACATACACTGTTGAAAATAGCATTATGATTTTCTATCATTGCCAAATTATTATGGCTTAAATTAAAAAAGAACCATCATCTTTCAGTTTGGAGATTTAGTATTTGAAAGCATGTGTTTAGCTTTCCAAATAAGATTATATGTGTGCTCATAAGTACATAATTACTGTTTTAATTTTATTTACCTTTCTTTTGAAGCTTAACATCTTCTGAAACATCACCTAAATTTTCCAACTGCCTAAATCTACCATCTTAAAAAAAAAGTTTCCTAAAATACAGCATAAATTGCATCAGTCAATGGGTGAACAAGATAGCTCATTGTGTAAAAGTTCTTGTGATTGAGCTTTAGGACACACAAGATAGAACAAGAGTGTAGTGGGTTTGGACTAATGCTGTTTGTATTATGCTAATTTGTGTCCGCAAAATTGTTTTTACAAGAATCTAAGCATCCACAAATAAAACAATTGGTTCTGAATGGTAAAAGAATCTAAGCATCCACACATAAAACAATTGATTCTGATTGGTAAATACATTTGCCAGAAGCCCATGGCTGGGCAGAGTAGACAGAGGTAGGACCTTTAGGATTCCTAGGAGAGAGAGAAGGAAAAAGGAAGAAGGAGATCCACTGTGCCAGGAGAGGTGGAGGAGAGGAGACACCATGCCTGAAAAAGCACAGGACAGAGAGCAAAGCTGCCATGTAGGAGCCAGGGGAGAGCAGCCCCAAGAGGGCTCCCTCACTGGGTCCAGGGCAGCAAAGATTGAATACAGATTTTAGTAATAATTTGGGAATATCAGAGGGAACTACATTAGCCATGAGGAGGTTATTAGCCACGGGCAGGTTAGGAAGTGGCCTAGCCATTGAGCTGATTTAGGAATAACAAAATGTAATGGCTGTATGTGCATGTCTTTCATTTGGGAACCTAGAACATTGGGGCGGGTAGTAAGAACAGCCACTACCACTGGACTCTATTACTACACAAGGGAACCAATTTCAAGTTGGCCTCTTACCTCCACATGTGTATCAGATTATGCACATGCATATACACACACATGTACTCCCAAACACATACACACACACAAGGTGTAATTTTTAAAATGCATCATTAATTGTTAATTATTTCTAACTCTCCAATTTGATTAACTTTTATTTCACCGAATAGGTTTTTTAAAGTATTAAAGTATAAGCAAAATTAATATGGCACAATTAGCAGATTATGGCAAAATTAATTCAAAACACGTGAATACAGAAATATTTGTAGTATTATTACTGTACTACTATTAGATTAATTAATATTGAAATATCCACATATACATGTATATATATGTATACACACATACACAAATATATGTATAAGTAATAGTAAGTTAGATTTCAATTAAAATTCAATATAGACTTCTTGTTTGTAGGTCTTAATCTAAAATATTGAAGAAGCATTTTTTAATTAAAATGCAATTTGTTCCTGTGGTATTGAACTTCCATGCAGAAAATCATTATAAACTCTAAACATAATCCAACAGCAGGAAACAGAATTCACTGAAAAGTAAAGAGAACTTTAGAGAAACTAGCTGGGTGTGCACACTGAGTGGAGAGAGTTTTTACAAATTTATTCCATTGTCACAGCTTTTGGGATGGACAACAGCATTTAACATGGCATGGGTGTGGCCTCTTTGGAGTAGGTATGTCACTATGGGCATGGGCTTTAAGACCTTAGTCCTAGATTCCTGGAAGCCAGCCTTCTCTTAATGGCCTTCAGATGAAGATGGTGAACTTTCAGGTCCTCCTGCACCATGCCTGCCTGGCTGCTGCCATGTATCCACCTTGATGATAATGAACTAAACCTCTGAACCTGTGAATCTACCCCAATTAAATGTTCTCCTTATAAGAGTTGCCTAGGTAATGGCGTCTGTTTACAGCAGTAAAACCCTAGCTAACAACCTGTCATTCATTAATGTTTATAAGTATGATAAGACAGGATGTCTACTTACAAATATTACACAAAGTTCAACAAATGATTGCTTAAAGGATGAGACTTGTCTGTACCTCATGAAGTCCTAAGTTCTCTTTCCAGAATGGAAAAAAGAAATCCCACAGTTTATCCAGTTAATAGTATGAAATGTATCAAATGACAGGCTTATGTTACAAAGATATGGATTAACCCTATGTAATATTGCAATATATGTTTTATTAGACATGAGTATGCAAAAAGAATTACAAATCATTAAGAAGTTCTTTTAAATATTGGCTTCTAAGTAGTATTTCAGTGTTCAAGTAAATTCAGTACATAAAGCTAAATATACTTTTCTTGCCTCTCTAAAAGTATCCATGTCAATAATTCTCCTTAGTCTTTTTAAAAGAATACAGTTTGAAGTGGTTATGGTCGGCACTCTGACAAATGGCCCATACTCATATGCAGCATTGAACTGCAAAGTATCTGACTGTTCATTTACCACTCAGAAACCTCTCTGAAAGAAAAAAGCAATTGCAGAGGCCAGACAAGCACAGGCATGACTTTAATAAGATGAGGGAAATGTCATGATTCATATCCAAGGTCCTTTTGCAGCTTGTCTCTTTCTCTAACAAGGTTTAGAGTGGAAACTACTTCTCTTCATGCATGCAGACCAGTAGCTGTTTTTCTTCTTTCCTGTGCGCTTAGGCCAAAGCTAACGACTACTGTGCAGATAAATTCACACAGGGCAGTGGACTGCCACATAAATAATAACAAGGGACCCTTTAATAGGCCTTTTCTGAAGGAAGAAACATCGTGCCCATTGTTAACCATTCAAATAACACATAGCATCAATATCTATGTGGAAACGTTGTTTCACTAAACATGTTTCTTGTACCTGAAGTTATTGGGGGTGAACACCACAGTTAATGTGCACTAACATGGCATTTGAGAGCATATCTGAAACTGGACATCTAACTAACATGGAGAGTAGAGGAGTTGGCATTGAAAACCAAATTTGCAGGTGGATTAGGGTCACAGGCTGAGAAATGTCTGAGAGTTGTTTTGATGGTAGAACTTAAAATTGTCATATTAATGTGGTGGAAAAGCAATTTGTAAATGAGGTTAAAATTCTGT
>JADRCC010430856.1:0-12075 GCA_019843855.1 Hylomyscus alleni
GAGCACATATCTACTAACCCAAGACAGGGAACTAACAAAATAAAAATACAACAGAAAGCCAGCTAGGTGAACTAATATGCCTTACTTGGGTAACTTACACAAGAAGTGTAAGTGAGGTGTTAGTTACAGGAACAGAAATAGTTCAAAGATTAATAAAATACCAAAAGCTAATCCCAGCATGGATGCCAGCTCATTGAAAGCTAGAAATCTATGCAAACTAACAAGCTTCATGCAATTCGGTAAATTAAAGAGTGTCTTTTCAAGACTCACCAGTTGGCCTCTGCCCATTCCAGGCAGTTCAGCTGGTCAAAGTGTTGTCCATGAAACTTACTTGATCTCTGAGTCTTCCCAGCTGCTGATCTGATAAGAGCTTCTACTAGGCAGCCCCGCCTGTCTGAAGGTGGCTCCCTTGGCAAGGTGGGCCCTTTTTCTTCTGTAAGTTTGCAGAGGAAGGGTCCTGGTCAGGTTGCAGGGATTTCCTGAAGCTTTTGAGTTGCCTGAGATTAATGAGTTTCCTTGAAGAATAATAGTGTTTAGTCTCCTTTTAGAATATCCTGTCTCTTAATAGTTATCCTTAATTTGCATGGCTGTACCTTAGAGGAAACTGCTACACAATAAATACTCTGACTGGAGCTCCCAATACTGAATTCACACGATGACTAAGAGCAAGCATCCTTTTCTTTTCCATAATGTTAGGGAGGAAAAAATCTGTCACTTTCTTATTGATGGTTATTGACTGTGAGTTTTTTTGTATATGGCCTTTATCATGGTAATAGAATGTCTATCTGTTTCTCTATTATTGAGTGACCCCATTATAAAGTGTTATTGAAGTTTGTCAGATGCTTTTTATGCATCAATTGAGATGATTAGAAGCGATGATTACATTTTCTCTTCCAATATAATATGGCATATTGCACAGAGAGCTTTTTATATATTGAATTACCTTTGTAGTCTGGGAATAAATCCATTTTGGTCATACCACATAATCCTTTTAATATGCTTCAGAATTCAGCTTACTAATATTGTGTTCTGCACATTTACATCAATGTCCATAAATGAAAAATCTAGACAAATTATTGAAGAAAAGTAAGAAAATTCTATTATTTTTACCTTTAAGATGATAGATAGTAGACAACAGGTACAAGTCACCTAGTGGAATCTCTAGAGAACAACTGGACAAATGTAGATCAGAGATTGCAAAAGAGCTGGGTGATGATTGACATCTCCTAATTTCAATAGCAAAGCAAAATCAGGGATTTTATAAAACATAACAGGAGAAAAACTCCAGAATCCATGTTAGAAGGATTCAAATACTCTGTAGAGACCTTTCCTTCCAATGCGAGGAAGTACAACATCAGACAACCAGACTAGAGATGGGCTGAGGACAGAAAGTCTCAGAAAAACTGGAATGTGAGTCAAGTCATGGGCCTTTTAAAAGCAGAAAGGAGGTATCAAGAGATAAAGGTTTCACTTCTTGGCATCCACAGTAGTGTCTGGGTTTAGTAACTGTATATGGGATGAATCCCCAGGTAGGAGAGTCTTTGGATGGTCTTTCCTTCAGTCTCTGCTCTACATTTTATCTCCATATTTGGTCCTATGTTTATTTTGTTCTCCTAAGAAGGACCACAGCACCCATACTTTGGTCTTCGTTCCCAGTAACTAAGCCATCACCTAAGGAGTACACATGGCTCTAACTGTGTATGTAGCAGAGGGTTGGCCTTGTCATGCATCAATGGGCATAGAGGTCCTCGGTCCTATGAAGGCTCAATGGATGCCCCTGTGTAGGGGAATCGAGGGCACAGAGATGGGAGTGGGTGAGTGGGTGGGTGGAGGAATACCCTCATAGAAGCAGGGGGAGGTAAGATGGACTAGGGGGTTTCCAGCAAGGGGGACTTGGAAAGGGGATAACATTTGAAATGTAAATAAAGAAAATATCCAATACAAAATAAAAAAAGAGAGACAAATGTTGCAATAGCAGAGAAAGGAGTGATGCAGACAAATTACTCATTGAGTCACAGTAGAACTAGAGGTTTGTTTTTTAAAAAGACCCATACTGAGTTGGCACTGTTATAGGACTGAAGCCAGGACAACAGGATAATCTACACATCAAAAATCATCTTTGAGTGAAATGTAATGGTGGTCAAGCCAGAGTCTGCCTTGGAACGCAGACACAGGTTTCAAATGTGTGTGTCTTGATACTAAGAAGTATCCCTTAAGAGATTGACAACAATACACTAGTCAGAATGTTACCCACTCAAGGTTCTGCCAGGAAGACTGAGCGTCTTTTTCAATTCAATTTGAGAATGACCACCCAGAGGAGTCACAAGCATTCTCAACCAGACCTGGGAAACACTTCCTAGAAGCATAGTTTAAACACTGGCTTTCCTATTGAACCTGCTAAACTTTATCCAGGGCGTCACTGCTGGTTGTCTTCAAGCTCAGGAAGAAGGTGAGAGAATGAAGCCACATAAAGATTCTGTACAACTATCCAGGTTTTTACCTTTTCATTTTATGTCTCCTCTAAAACACCATGATTCTGTTCATGTCTAGTTAACTAGTTTTCTTCTCTCTCTACTTATAAATATGTTGGTGGTGGTGATGGTGGTTGTGCTGTTGCTGATGGTGGTGTAGCATTCCCAATGGGCACAGACGGATCTCCCAGTCTCCAGCTCCTGAGAGCTGAGATAATTTTAGGCTATCTGACTGCATATATTGTCCCTCTTCTCTTTTTGTTCTACCTTTAATCAAAAGCTTTTCAGTTTCCCTAAGATAATGCCTATTACTCACCTTTTTATTTAGGTTCTTCTTCATTTGCTATCATCTCAGTGATTATTTTTATTACTCATATTCTTTTGATCATCACTGTACATTTGGTGTTCTTTAACTTCCTAAGATGATTGGAATTGAAGGGGAGATAGTTTGTAAGTATTTACTACTGGTATTTCTCCTTGATGGTGAATGATTTTACAGCAAATATTCTACTCTTAGGTTAATAAGGAGCATTGAATCAGGTGTGCTGGTCATATTGCTCTAGAGTCAAGCTGATGATTAAGATTGACAGTAAAGTGGAAAAATGACATCTTTACCCTATCAAGTCCTAGTTTCTCTTGAGCATTGCAGTTACCTCCACTGAAATAATTTGACTAATTTAAAAGAATCTAGCCTACAACCCCAATACTGGCTGCTGCAGTATAAAACCATAAGACATGTAAGAAAGCAAGAAATGGTAGCCTTTGCAATAACTCTCCTCTTATAGAGCAAAAAACCATGAACAAAGGGTTTGGCCTATATTTAAAACTTATATATAATTTATTGAAATTAAAATCACTGAAACCTAATTATTTCTGAAGCTGCAGCCCCCAAATCTTATTTTTTTTCTTGAAAATGCTTTTGTTCTTATACTTTTTTAATTTTCTTTTTTCATTAGATATTTTCTTTATTTACATGTCATAAGATATATTCTTTCCCAGTTTCCCCTCCAAAAAAAAATCCAAAAACCAAAACAAAACAAAACAAAAACCAAAAAAACAAGAACAAACCCCTGTTCTCTCCCTCCTCTCCCCTCCCCCTGCTCCCCACCACACCCTCTCCTACTTATTGGCCCTGGTATTCTCCTACACTGGGGCATAGAACTTTCACAGGGCCAAGGGCCTCTCCTCCCATTGATGACTGACTTGGCCATTCTCTACTATACATATGCTGCTGGAGCAATTGGTCCCACCATGTGTACTTTTTGGTACCTGGGAGCTCTGAGGGTACTAGTTAATTCATATTGTTGTTCCTCCTAAGGGGCTGCAAAGCCTTCAGCTCCTTAGGTCCTTTCTCTAGCTTCTTCATTGGGGACCCTGTACTTAGTTCAATGGATGGCTGTGAGCCTCTACTTCTATATTAGTTGGGTATTGTCAGAGACTCTCAGGAGACAACTTTATCAGGCTAGATTGTCCTTCCTTCAGTAACTGCTCAATAGTTAGTCTCTCCAACTCCTTCCATGGGTATTTTGTTCCCCCTTTTAAGAAAGAATGAAGTATCCACATTTTGATCTTCCTTGTCCTTGTGTTTCTTGTGGTTTGTGAACTGTACTTTGTGTATTCCGATCTCCTGGGCTAATATCCACTTGTCAGAGAGTGCATACCATGTGTGTTCTTTTGTGATTGGGTGACTTCATTCAGGATAATATTCTCCAGATCCGTCTATTTCCCTAAGAATTTCATAAATTCACTGTTTTTAATAGCTGGGTAGTACTCCATTGTGTAGATGTACCACAATTTTTGTATCCATTCCTCTGTTGAGGGACATCTGGGTAGTTTTTAGTTTCTGGCTATTATAATAAGGCTGCTATGAACATGGTGGATCATGTGTCCTTATTTCATGTTGAGGTATCTCCTGGGTATAGGTCCAGGAGGGTTATAGCTGGGTCCTCTGGTGGTACTATGTCCAATTTCCGGAGGAACCACCACACTGATTTCCAGGGTGGTTGTACCAGCTTGCAATCCCACCAGCAATGAAGGAGTGTTCCTCTTTCTCCACAACCTCTCCAGCATCTGCTGTTACCTGAGCTATTTATTCTAGCCATTCTGACTGGTATGAGATGGAATCTCAGGGTTGTTTTGATTAGCATTTCCCTGATGACTAAGGATGCTGAACATTTCTTTTTTTATTAACTTTTATTGCTTTATGAGAAAAGTTACATGATTTCAATTTGTCTGAATTTGTTAACATTTAAAAACATATTTTAAGTAAATAGAATTAAATCACTTTCTTGTTTCCCTTTTGTACCCCAAGTCCTCCCAGAAACCCCCTTCAATACCTACAATATCTTTTTTGTCATATTCCTTAAAATTTATAAAATACTATAACAATAAGATGAGTATTATAAAAGTTGTTTGATATAAAACAACAATCAATTTAACAGTGTTATGTAGATGCTTGTCTACAGCAATACTGAAAATATATATGTTTTTCTCAGTATAAATTTTAAATAATTCCAAAAATATTAACTGTATATTTCAAAATAATACATCACTACTAGTATTTTCTTAAATGAACATAAATATACAAAGTCTTTTTGTTTGTTTGTTTGTTTTGTATTTAGTAGAGTTTAAAATCTTGGCTCTTACTGTGGTACTTCTCAGCCATTTGGTATTCCTCAGTTGAGAAATCTTTATTTAGCTCTGTACCCCATTTTTTAATAAGGTTATTTTGTTCTCTGGAGTCTAACTTCTTGGGTTCTTTGTAAATATTGCATATTAGCCCTCTATCAGATATAGGATTGGTAAAGATATTTTCCCAAATTGTTGATTGCCATTTTGTTCTATTGACATTGTCTTTTGTCTTACAGAAGCTTTGCAACTTTATGAGGTCCCATTTGTCAATTCTTGATCTTAGAGCATAAGCTATTGGTGTTCTGTTCAGGAAAATTTTCCCTGTGCCTATGTGCTCAGAGCTCTTCCCCACTTTCTTTTCTATTAGTTTGAGTGTATCTGGTTTGATGTGGAGGTTCCTTATCCACGTGGACTTGAATTTTGTACAACTAGATAGAAATGGATCGATTTGCACTCTTCTATATGCTAACTGCCAGTTGAGCCAGCACCATTCTTTGAAAATGCTGTCTTTTTTCTACTGGATGGTTTTAGTTCCTTTGTCAAAGATCAAGTTACCATAGATGTATGGGTTTATTTCTGGATCTTCAATTCTATTCCATTGATCTACCTGCCTGTCACCGTACCAATACCATGCAGTTTTTTATCACAACTGCTCTGCAGTACAGCTTAACATTTGGGATAGTGATTCCACCAGAAGTACCTTATTGTTGAGAATAGTTTTGGCTATCCTGGGTTTTTTGTTATTCCAGATGAAGAATTGTGTTGTAATTATGATGGGGATTGCATTGAATCTGTAGATTGCTTTCAGCAAGATGACCATTTTTACTATATTAATCCTGCCAGTCCACGAGCATGGGAGATCTTTCTATCTTCTGAGATCTTCTTCAGTTTCCTTCTTCAGAGACTTGAAGTTCTTGTCAAACACATTAAGTTCCTTAATTAGAGCCACACCAAGGTATTTTATATTATTTGTAACTATTGTGAAGGGTGTTATTTTCCTAATTTCTTTCTCTTCCTCTTTATCCTTTGTGTAGAGGAAGGCCACTGATTTGTTTGAGTTAATTTTATATCAAGCTACTTTGCTGAAGTTGTTTATCAGGTTTAGGAGCACTCTGGTGGAATTTTTGGATACACCTAATTATACTATCATATCATCAGCAAATAGTGATAATTTGACTTCTTCTTTGCAAGTCATATCCCTTTGATCTCCTATTGTCTAATTGCTCTGGCCAGGACTTCAAGTACAATACTGAGTAGGTAGGGAGAGAGTGGGCAGCCTTGTCTCGTCCCTGATTTTAGTGGGATTGCTTCAAGTTTCTCTCTATTTAGTTTTATACTGGCTACTGGTTTACTGTATATTGCTTTTACTATGTTTAAGAATGGGCCTTGAATTCTTGATCTTTCCAAGACTTTTATCATGAAGGGATGTTGGAGTTCTGTCTAATGCTGTCCCAGCATCTAATAAGATGATCATATGATTATTTTCTTTGAGTTTGTTTATATAGTGATTTACATTGATGGATTTCCATATATTGAACCATCCCTGCATCCCTGAGATGAAGCCTACTCAGTCATGGTGGATGATCATTTTGATGTGTTCTTGGATGCAATTTGCAAGAATTTTATTGAGTATTTTTGCATTGATATTCATAAGGGAAATTGGTCTGAAGTTTTCTTTCTTTGCTAGATCTTTGTGTGATTTAGGTATCAGAGTAATTTTGGCTTCATAGAACGAATTTGATAGAGTTCCTTCTGTTTCTGTTTTGTGGAATAATTTGAGGAGTATTGATATTAAGTCTTCTTTGAAGGTCTGATAATATTGCAATAAACCCATCTAGTCCTGTGCTTTTTGTGGTTGGGAGACTATTAATGACTGTTTGTATTTCATTAGCTGATATGGGACTGTTTAGATCATTGATCTGATCTTGTTTTAACCCTGGTACCTGGTATCTGTTTAGAAAATTGTCCATTTCATCCAGGTTTTCCAGTTTTGTTGAGTATAGGCTTTTGTAGTAGGGTCTCATGATATTTTAGATTTCCTCAGTGTCTGTTGTTATGTCTCCCTTTTCATTTCTGATCTTGTTAATAAGGATACTGTCTCTGTGCCCTCTAGTTAGTCTGGCTAAGGGTTGATTTTCTCAAAGAACCAGCTCCTAGTTTGGTTGATTCTTTGTATAGTTCTTTTTGTTTCTATTTGGTTGATTTCAGGCCTGAGTTTGATTATTTCCTGCCTTCGACTCCTGTTGAGTAAATTTGCTTCTTTTTGTTCTAGAGCTTTCAGATGTGCTGTCAAATTGCTCATGTATGTTCTCTCAGTTTATTTTTGGAGGCATTTAAAGCTATTAGTTTTTCTCTTAGGACTGCTTTCATTGTGTCCCATAAGTTTGGGTATTTTGTGGCTTCATTTTCATTAAACTCTAGAAAGTCTTTAATTTCTTTCTTTCTTTCTTCCTTAACCAAGTTGTCATTGAGTAGAGTGTTGTTAAGATTCCAGGTGTATGTGGACATTCTATTGTTTATGTTTTTATTGAGGAACAGCCTTAGCCCATGGTGATCTGATAGGATGCAAGGAATTATTTCAAACTTCTTGTATCTGTTGAGGCCTGATTTGTGAATAATTATATGGTCAGTTTTGTAGAAGGTACCATGAGGTGCTAAGAAGAAGGTATAACCTTTTGTTTTAAGGATATAGATATCTGTTCTAAGTTCTATAGATATCTGTTAAATCAATCTGTTTCATAACTTCTGTTAGTCTCACTGTGTCTTTGTTTAGTTTCTGTTTCCATGATCTGTCCATTGCAGAGAGTGGGGTGTTGAAATTTCCCACTATTATTGTGTGGTGCAATGTGTGATTTGAGCTTTAGTAAAGTTTCTTTTATGAATGTAGAAGCCATTACCTTTGGATCATAGAGGTTCAGAATTGAGAGTTCATCCTGGTGGATCATATGTTTGATGACTATGAAGGATCTTCTGGCTTTCATAGTCTCTGGTGAGAAGTCTGGTGTAATTCTGATAGGTCTGCCTTTATATGTTACTCCTTTATATGTCCCTCCTTATCTTTTTTGATCACTTTAGGGTGAAAGTAGATTTTATTCAATATTAAAATGGCTACTCCAGCTTTTTTCTTGGGACCATTGGCTTGGAAAATTGTTTTCCAGCTTTTTATTCTGAGTTAGTGTCCGTCTTTGTCACTGAGATGGGTTTCCTGTATGCAACAAAATGTTGGGTCCTATTTATGGACCCAATCTGATAGTCTATGTCTTTTTATTGGGGAATTGAGTCCACTGATATTAATAGATATTAAGGAAAAGTAGTTGTTGCTTCCTGTTATTTTTGTTGTTAGAGCTGGAATTCCATTAATGTGGCTATCTTATTTTAGTTTTGTTGGAAGATTACATTTTTGCTTTTTCAGGGATGTAGTTCCCATCCTTTTGTTGGAGTTTTCCATTTTTTACCCTTTGAAGGGCTGGATTTATGGAAATATATTGTATGAATTTAGTTTTGTCATGGAATACTTTGATTTCTCCACCTATGGTAATTGAGAATTTTGCTGAGTATAGTAGTCTGGGCTGGCATTTGTGTTCTCTTAGGGTCTGTATGACATCAGCCAGGATCTTTTGGCTTTCATAGTCTCTGGTGAGAAATCTGGTGTAATTCTGATAGGTCTGCCTTTATATGTTACTTTACTTTTCCCCTCACTGCTTTTAATATTTTTCTTTGTTTTGTGCATTTGTTGTTTTGACTATTATGTGGCAGAGGAATTTCTTTTCTGGTCTAGTCTATTTGGAGTTCTATAGGATTCTTGTATGTTCATGGCCATCTCTTTCTTTAGGTTAGGGAAGTTTTCTACTATAATTTTATTGAAGATATTTACTGGCCCTTTAAGTTGGAGGTCTTCACTCTCTTCTATACCTATTATCCTTAGGTTTGGTCTTCTTTTTGTGTCCTGGATTTCCTGGATGTTCTGGGTTAGGAACTTTTAGCATTTTGTGTTTTCTTTGACTGTTGTGTCAATGTTTTCTATGGTATCTTCTGCACCTGAAATTCTCTCTTCTATCTCTTGTATTCTGTTGGTGATGCATGCAGCTATGGTTCCTGACTTCTTTCCTAAGATTTCTATTTCCAGAGTTGTTCCTCTTTGTACTTTCTTAACTGTTTCTACTTCCATTTTTAGGTTCTGCATGGTTTTGTTCAATTCCTTCACCTGTTTGTTTGTGCTTTCCTGTAAATCTTTAAGGGATTTTTGTGTTTCTTCTTTAAGGGCTCGTACCTCTTTATCTGTGTTCTCCTGTATTTCTTTAAGGAAGATATTCATTTCCTGTCTAAATTCTATTATCACCATTGTGAGATATGATTTTAGATCCAAATCTTGCTTTTCCTGTGTTTTGGGACATCCAGGACTTGCTGTGGTGGGAGTACTAGCTTCTGATGAAGCCAAGTAGTCTTGGTTTCTGAGGTAAGATTCTTGTGTTTGCCTTTCACCATCTGTTGATCTCTGGTAGTAGATGTTCTTGCTGTCTCTGGCTGGAGCTTGTTCCTCCTGTGGATCTATAAGCCTGTGTCAGCAATTCTGGGAGATCTAGGGGACAACTGATCCATAGCACAGATTGCTATGGATCAGTTGTCCTTCCTGAGTCCGGATAGACAAGGGCGGATGAGCCAGTCTGGGTCATGGGCATCTGACAGTTACAAAAATGTACATACTGTGAGTCGAAATTTGAACGACAATTATCCAAGGTTCATATAGAAGTCAAATAGCCAAGAGGTAAGTTATTAAGTAAGTAATAAAATATAAATTCTGAAGACATAAAATTAATATATTTTATTTATCAAAAATGGACATTTTCAAAGGTTAGCATCCTTCACATTACAATGTTTTTTATACTTTGTGCAAGGTATAGGTTAATTGTCAGTAGTTTGTTTTTGTTTTATTCCCTATGAGAAGCACTAAAAGTTGCCATATGACACATAGAATTTTTGTTCTGGAGAATAAGGTGTATGTTGTTCAAAGTCACAAAATGTGGATGGAATGATGAAAGGAATAAATACTTCAACAGAGTCATCTTTAAAGCCCTGGCTACTCCAAGATTTTATGAGTTGTGAGTGTAAAAATGAACAAAGAATAACTAGAAATTTAAGTCACTGAGGAAGAAAGGCAATAAGGAAACTTAAGCATTCCAGAAGCGAGCATTTATGTATATTAATAATGGCACATTAAATACTGTCAAATATTCCTAGTATTTTAACTATATTTAGAACTGGGAATTAAAGTTAGTAACATGGGACTCAAAGTGACCTGGACAAGATTAATATGATGAAGGATGATAATAACCATTTAAAATAGTACTTTATTTTAAATGAATATGAAAAAGACTGACTGGGTAGGGTATGGGAAAAGAAAAAAGTGGAAGAGGAAAAGAAAATTAATATGAAAAAAGAAACATAAGAACAATTAAGAAGGAAAATGATACAGTTAAATAGAAAGGCAAGAGAAATAGAAGGCAAAAGAAAAACAATATGTATAGGTATAACTTATAAATGCCACGGCTGAACTGACAAACTAAAATATAGCTGAGGAATGAAAAGAGGAAAATAGCACAGTAAGACATAATAATTTGTAGAGCTAGCAAACAGATACTTATTAAGAGTGATTGAGTAGAGTGTGTGTCAAAAACATAATCACTAATTCATGAATTAAATGAGGTGCTTTTGAGACAAGAGATGTGGCACCTAGCTAAACTTTCATTTTGTCAAGATTAAGGTGCTAGCAATATAGACATGTCATTACCACATACCTTTGATCCCTCTGGCTGGAATAAAGTCATGCCTTGACTATGTACATTTAATCTCAAACAATGACATCTAATTGAGGGAGAGACTAAGTTACAAATCAGAGAAAGGTTTAATAGAATGAGTCCTTGGTAAGATATGCCCAACTCTCATGAGAACAGAAAGGAAAGAGTCTGCTTAAAGAGATGCAAGGGAGAGAGAATTCAATGAAATCCTACTCAGTTCTGTTCAATTAAGTTCAATTCAGATCAGTTCATTGTGGAGCAGTTCAGTTTGTAGAGTTCAGAGGCTCTCTCTAAGCTTGGAGAGGAGTTTGAGCCAGAACAGCTAAGTTGAAGCAGACATCCAACTTCAGAAGTAGCTAGAAAGAGGGAGTATGTTTAAGAGGCTGAAACACTCTAGACCTAGGTTAGCAGATGGAGGCCTGAAACTTTCCAGGCCTAGGTTTGCTATGGGAATAGATACTTCTAAGCCTAGGTGTAGACTTAGATAGAAATGTTCTGGGTTGAGCCCAAGCCATATATTCATAAAGCTTGGATACAGCTCTAATCTCGTCACTTCATCTAAGGAAATAAAAGTGACATTTACATTTATACTACTAAGAAAAAGGAGAGAAATATAATTGAGCCTCTAAATCAATAAACTTTCCTAAAATTGGTCTGATTAATATACAAGTGTCTTTAAGATGTGTTGAAGTGTTTTTCTGTTACACTCACACTGTCAAATCTTTCTACACATAGAAGAAATGATAATATTTCTCTCAACTTGTTCCATTCATGTGACTTCCTTTTCAGGTATTCTCACCACAGACTGAATATACTCAATCCCCAAACCCTGGGGCTTACACACAAATTTACCTTATGGTTGTAGCACAAAACAGACATTAAAAATGCTGTACTTCTATAATATTTCATTTAAATTAAAACTATATGACATAGTTTTGTATATTCTTTTTGCTTTATTCTAAAAAATACATAAATTTCTCAAAAACAATATCTTAATGATTGGCAATACATTTTATGAAGATAAAATTCTTAAGAATTTAGGTTATCTTCCCTTATGGAAAAACATACATGTTTTTCCTTGGGCGCCATATGTGTTAGTTAAATATTGACCTATTCTATTCTATTCTATTCTATTCTATTCTATTCTATTCTATTCTATTCTATTCTATTCTATTCTA